>VYXF01006610.1:136026-163690 GCA_013397295.1 Polioptila caerulea
CCCATAGCTCTGTCACCCTTTGGCTTTGTCACCCTTTGGCATTGTCGCCCCTTGGCATTGTCACCCCATGCCTTTGTCGCCCCATAGCTCTGTCACCCCTCACTTAGGATTCACCACCACCACGGTGGGAGTTTTCCGCTCCAGTTCTGAGGGTTTGGGAGGGGCATTACCGACCCCCTGGTCCATGGTGGGTGAGGAGGGGCTGCAGCACGAATCAGCGGCAGGAGGGGCGCGGGGCGAGCCACATCTGTTTTGTCTCGGCACGGGGAGCGGGGAGCGGGGCCGGCCGCGGCCCCACCCGCTGGAAGCGGCTCAAGCATTACCGTGCTTGGCCAGACAATAAAAGCAGCCCATTTATTTATGATGGCTGGACCCTTCGCAGGTCACTGGCACCATCTCCAAGGGCGGTGCACTCGGATCCCTCTCTGGATTTTCCCTCTCCCCATCTCTCCAGGCTGCCTTCTATTCTTTGTGCCGGCTCTCCCGGGAGATCTGGGCTCGGAACAAACAGCTCGCCATCCTTGCGGCTCTTGGTCGCGAGGTTAAATAAGTTTAGGAGGGAAAAGTACATTTGGGAATGGTGTTGATGCAGAAGAACGAGCCAAACACGCTATTGTCTTCACCAGCTCCGAGCCTGCCGTGGTGATTTGCAGGGTACAGAGACGGGCTGGCTGTGGGTTCCATACAGCTACTGCAGAGTGGAGCTGGGTGGGAAACCGGGCTGCTCCCGTGACTGAACACACAACTGGGATTTGGCCTCCAGGCTTCTGTTCCTGGCTCTGTGAGGGATCCCAAGAAAGCCCCGGCAGGGGGTAAGGAAAGCTGGGTCACTCCAGAGCCAGGCTAACCCCAAAGGGGGCCAGCAGCCTCAGAGGGCGAGCGGTGTTGGGAGAGGAGCTGTGGCACTGCTCTCTGCTGGAGCTGGGTGCCAACAAAGAGGAGATGTTTGGCCAGGGCTCCTCTCCAGCCTGCAGGGTGCGTGTGCTTCAGGAGCTGCCTGGCTGCAGGGGGGATGTTCTCACCAGATCTCGGGTTTGGGATTCGTTTCACGTAGGCTGTGGTGTCTTACAGTCCCCAGGCTCAGTGTGAGGCAGTCGCCGTTGAGTTCCCGTTATAGCAAAGAGAGTCTGACCTATTTTAGGATGAGGGAAGCACTCTCTGAACTGCTGTGCCTCATCCTTGGCTGCAGACGAGGCCTGGAGTGACCCTCTCAGCTTGGGCAGAGATGAATCCTCTCTGCTGGTACACAGAGCCCAGGCCAGGAGGATCCTCCAGCTCCATCTTCTCCATCTTCTCGTTACCCTTTGGGATCTCTCTCAGGCTTGGGGATGTACAAAATGCATAGACAGCCATTCTCCCAATGTCCAAAAGTGATTGAGAATGGCTCACTCGAGCCCCAAACTTCCATTCAGGTTCCAAATTCCTCCTTGGAGGGTGTCTGCTTCCCTCCACTGGCTACAGAAAGATCCAGGAAAAGTAAGTCTTCTCTTTTTGCCAGGCCAGCCTGCAGATGAGAGGCTTGGTGACATGAATGTCACTTCTTGTCCACCTCTGCCTCAGGTCCTCCACTCCAAAACATTCCCCTCCTGTACAGCCAGTGTCAGGTTGTATCTTCAGGATGAATTTTATGACCTCCTGCTCACTGAGTGTCTCTCCTTCTTTCCCAGACTGCTGTCTAGTTCCTTTTTCATGACCCTCCATCACCCCGGGATTTTTTCCAACTCAACCCCACGTAGGTGCTCTGAAAAATAAGAGGTCAGGTCTGCTCCCTAAATCGATCCCAGGTCTGCAGAGCCTGGGGGGAGAAAAACCTTCTGGGCATGATGTCAGCCCAGCTCTGAGAGTTTGAGGTTGTGTGCTTCTGGATGCCTCTAATTTACAGGAAAGAAATAAACCTCACATCCTGGAAGATGCCATTTTTCTTGCATCCCACACTTGGCAGGTTGGGAGGTTTGTGGCAGGAGCCAAGACCTTGATGGTTAACATGAATCTTTCCTTCCCACAGACCTTCTCTTCCTTCCTTCCTTCCTTCAGCTGGGCTATCTGGGAGCTCTTGGCTCCCCCATCCCAAAATCCAGCTTGAGCTCTGCTGTGAAATATCCTCAGTTATTTCATCTTTCCAGCTGAGAAAGGCTAAACACAATCGTTCAGGAGTCTGGCACAAGGCGCTGGGAGTGCTTCCTCCAGTGAGGAGCAGTGAGCCAGAACTTCAGCTGCTCTCTCTCAACATCAGAGCCCATCGATTCTGTGAAAAGCTTAACCCATGGTGGGAAGGGATTTTTTGCTGTATTTCCACCTGGTTTCCTCGCTCCTGCAGGCAGGATCCACATCTTCCCCTCCCTGTGGTTGCAGGAAGAAGCCCCTGGTGTTATTTGGGGGAAAGAGGTGAATTTTCAGGAGCAGCAGAGTGAGGGGAGCATGGGTCCAGCTCTTGGATGGGTTTGTGCCTTGTGCTGCATCCAAAGCTCCTCCAGGAACTGCAATCTTCCTCTTTGATGGGTTCTTGTCATAGTGGTGAAAAATGTCATAACTTGCTGTGGTGAAGGCAGTAAAGGCCTAGGGTGGAAATCTTTCCTATCCATAGAAACATGCAGGGATTTCTCTTCTCTTCTCTTCTCTTCTCTTCTCTTCTCTTCTCTCCAAACTTTTACTCCATTAAAGTTTTCTCAGTGACAGCGCTGAGGCTTCAGAGTCACGTCTGTTCCTCCAGCAGAAAGTGGGTGCCTGGGAATGAGGTGGAGCTCCTTGTACCTCCCGGGGGGAACAATCTATTCCAGCGGCAGTAGGAAAAAAAAAAAATCAGCTTCATTCACAACCGAGAGGGGCGACGGGGAAGGAACGACTGTTTGTTAACGTTGCCTTAAGCGAAATGTTAATGAAGTGCGACACTTAAGATGCTCGAACGCCTCAATTGTGACCACCAAGATCACATGTTGCCTTTCCAATTATCTGGGCTGGGAAATGAGGGACGTGCGAGGAGGCTGCTGCCTGCTCATTACCTTCCCTGCCAGGAGAAATCCTGCTGGATTTCGGCTGTCAGGTGCGGGGGGTACCTGAGCAGGGGCGGGGTTCTTGTGGAAATGGGGTTTGAGCACGGAAAATAACGCCTGAGGTGTGCAAATGTGGAGGTGAAGCTTGGGCAGGCTGGAAATGGTTTTTGGTGTCTGGGGGTGTTGGTGACCTTGAGGGAAGGGACTGGCAGACGTGACTGCGTTAGGAATGAGGGTGGCACCTCTCAGGATCTGCTGCTCCTTCGGCACAAAGCTCCATTTTCCTGATTCTCATCGCCCTTGTCCTGTCGCTGCTGTTTGATCAGGAGCGCTGGCAGGGTGGGAATGGCTTCAAAGTGACACAGGGCAGGGTTAGATTGGATATCAGGGAGAAATTCCTCCCTGGCACAGGGTGCCCAGAAAAGCTGTGGCTGCCCCTGGATCCCTGGGAGTGTCCCAGGCCAGGTTGGATGGAGCTTGGAGCAACCTGGAGGGTGTCCCTGCCCATGGCAGGGGGTAGAAATTAGATGATCTTTAATGTCCTTTCCAACCCAAACCCTTCAGTGATTCTATAATCCTGTTATGTTTTGTAAAACAAAAGTAAGTTCAGAAAAAAGCCTCCTTTTCCCTGCACTTAGACACACAGAGGCTGAATAACAACTTCAGAGACCAGAAGCTGTTTTGTTTACCCAATCCATTTTTATTATTATCATTAAGTGGAGGGGGGGGAAAAAAATAGACAAAAATTCCTTCAAAATTGTGCAATAATACATAGCAGAAATCAGTGAATGAAGAAAACCAACCAAACAAATAAAGGACACAGAGTAGCAATTCAAATAGTATAACATTAAACTTCACATAAAGAACCTGATTAAAAGGTGACACTACCTCTATTAGAGGCTGGCTGCTTGTGGACTGATGCAGGCTTGTAAGGATTCATTATAACATTGCAGCTATTGCCAGGAAAGAAGATGCTCTTGGGGTCCAAGAGTAGCTGAGTTATTACACCATTTCCCTTCTCAAGTCCATTTGAAGGAGACTTGAAAGCCGTTTCAGAAAAGGTTTTAATTTTTTTTTTTCTGAAAAAAATGACATTTTACTTTTCCACCAGCGAGTAGGTGAAGTTTGTCATTAAATATACTCTGAGGACAGAGATGCTCACTCTGAGCTCTGCCCTGCCAGGAATGGGAATTCTGCTCAGGGAGAGTTTCCTTGGCTCAGGTGGGGGTTCCCTGGTGGATAATGTGAGGTTTTTGGTGACTCTGGGAACAGGAGGAGTGAAATAACATCAAGGTGACCATCAAACACAAACTCCTTTGGCCACGAGGCCACAAAACGTGGATGCTGCTCTCTGCTCTCCCCTCCCCAGCTGGCTCTGAGCTCCCAAACATCTCCATAACTTGATCTGTGTCCAAAAAAGAGGCATGAAATACCTGCAGGGGTTTTCACCCCGTATTTCACCCCTCTCTGGAATCCTCTTGCAGTTTTCCTGGGGTACAGGCCCTCAGCCAAACCCCAGAGGGGCTGGAAGCTCCTGCTCCAGCTGCTTCCTGCGTGGGCTCTGCTCTTGCTGGGTTCAGGGAGCTCTTACAACCCTATAAAATGGGGTTTATTCAGCCTGAAAAGAGCCCTTTTTTAACCTTTAATAGGTCTCCAGCCTGGGAAATGGTACCTCCTTGTCCTTTCTTGTAAATACCAAACCCCCAACACAAAAAAAGAAAACCTCACAAAAAGCCTGAGCCAAAGCAAAAGAAGCCTCATGGTCCAAAACCTCAACAGATTTTTGTGTTCAACCTTGGACTTTTGTTCAAATGGACTTGAGAATACCCACGGGCATCTGAAATGGATGCAAACACAAATTGTGGAAGTTCCTCCTAACCAGGGTATTTTCCATACCTTTTTTTGTTTTGTTTTCTATATGGGCCCAAACATTTTACTGGGTTCCTATAAAGCAAAACCTCCCAAAATTTAGGGTAGCAAGTCATGTCACATCACATAAGGCTAATGAAACGAAACCAGAACAAAATATACATCCACATCCACGTACCATATTTACAGCAGAACCCTCCCACCCCCTCTGTGTCTCCATGAACAAGATTCCGTGCTTCAAAAGTTCATAAAAATATACAATTTACCCCAGAACTGCATCGATTACTCCCCACCTGGAGCCCAGACTTCTCTATCTCTCTATATAAAATACACTAGCCCTGTGAAATTTGCTTTGCTGAGAGCACAGTGGTGATTTTTGCAGTGAAGGGGAGGGTTGGGGACAGCTCTGAGTGACAGTGCTGTCCCCACAAGGGCTTTGCAGTGTCCCCAAACCCCCCTGGGCACGCAGGGGTGACTCCAGAGAGGGCTCTGCTCTGCCCACGCTGTGTTTGGGAGTTGGATTTAACCAAGAGTCTTGGGTTTGGGGCACAAAATGCTTTGCTCTGCATGAGCATCCCCAAGCCAGGAGCCTTTCAGAGTGGCCAGGAGTGACCTGTCCCCAAGGTGATGCTTGGAAATCTCCAGCCAAGGGATTTCTGCAGGATATAAAGAGGTTACAAAGGTCCCCCTTGGCATTTGGCTAGACAGAGATGGGCTAGGCTCTAAATTCTGCTCATTTTACTGCAGCAGGGTTTACCCTGGGGGAGTAAAATACCAGAATTTAACCACTCCCAACCCTCACCAGAGAGGCACCAGATTTTGGGATGCTACATTGTAATTTTCAGTTATCTGTGCTAAAAAAATTCACTTTATAAAGAAGGGGTTGAATACTCTTTATCTGTGTTTTTAGGCTTCGTCTCCTGCATAAAATCTTTTCATTTATGTTTTTGAGACTGGTTGAGCCTCTGGGTCAGTCTGGTCTCTCTGTGTAGCTGTAACTCCAATTGAGCTGTGTGTCCTGGGTTGACTTTACTCAAAATTTCAACTCCTGAACAGCACCTGATCCACTGACAAGGTAAAAATATTGCAACTCTGCGAGCTCGCTGCTACTTATAAAAATCTGATTCTAGTTTGGTCCCAGCTTTGGTGGGGGGGAGGAAAAAAAAATCTGTCACCAGGAATGCTAACACCAGTAACTGAAAATAGAGTCAGTATTTCTCTAGAGTATCAAACCACCCAGACTTCAACTTTTTTTTATACATTTTTCTACTGTGAAATTAAAGGGATCAGTCGTGTATCAAAACATAGTTGGCCTCTCTTGTCTCATCTGTAGGAAGACTGCAATTATAACTTCATTTACACAGCAAAAATACCTTTGTTTTTTTTTTGTTTTTTTTTTTCCCCACAAAAACAGTGTGACAAGACAGTGTGCTGTATTTCCTGGTGAGAAGNGCAAAAATACCTTTGTTTTTTTTTTGTTTTTTTCCCCACAAAAACAGTGTGACAAGACAGTGTGCTGTATTTCCTGGTGAGAAGTTTTGCATATATCGAGCACGGCCAGGGGAGAGCCCTGAACATCCTCTCCTGTCGTGCTCCTGGGTTGGCAGGTAGTGGTGAGGTTCACATTTTTTGGTGAAATTCACATTTTGCTGTCACAAAAATCAAAGCTCCAAACAAGTGGCAAGCAGACTTCTTGCATTTGGCTCTGCAGCCAGTATTGTGTCTGCTGGGAATGTGAGATGAGAAAATAACATGTATGTGTGTGTGTGTGTGTGTGTATTTATATCATTTCTAAAGCTGTAGGTAAAACTACAGCTGCTTTTAGGAAATTCCAATGAGGGAGCATCAAATCCCTGCTGTGGGCCAAATTAATTTAAATTTTTCAGTAATTATTGCTCTGTGTGAGGGTGGAAAATCTGGATTTGCACGCGCTGGAGGCTCCCCCTTCTGTCCCACCACCTTGCTGGCATCTGAGGGAAGCTCCATGGAGGAGGAGTACCCTAAAAATACCTGGGAAATGAGTTTTAAGGTGCAAGTGGCAATTTTTTGTTTCAGTGACATGGTGGCTGTAAGCTCCAGATTAATTAAGCTCCGTGTGATGGGCAGGGACAGCAGCAGGAGGGGTTTGGGCAGCACATCTTGGTGTGGGGATATTTCTGACTTCCCACAGCAGCAGGAAGCTCAAACTCACCCCTAAAAAAACGTGCTGCTGGTACCTTAAGATTGCTCAAAAATTGGGTTTTTGAAAGGGAGAAAAACTATGTGAAAATGAGGGATTTTATTATCGTGGCAAGGACAATGATGGGGATGCCAAGATACGACTGCCTTGCAAGATAAAGTGGCACATGTTCTACACAAGAATGTGTACAATGTCTGACAACTCTGGAAATCTGTTCCACAGCAGATTTCCCAATAAATTAACACAACAAAAATACTTTCATATAAAACAAAGTCCAAAGGATTATTTTTTTTTTTTGTCCTAAAGTAAAAGCAAAACCTTCAGGGACTATATTATCTCTCTCTACATATATAATCTCCTGAATTTTTTTTTTTTTTAAATAAATTTATTCTTGTCTTAGAAAAATAAAACGAGTAGCCAATTTAGTCAACGGAAAATATCTCACAGACTTAAAAGCATGCCCAGCAAGCATAGCCTTGTAAGACTAAATTAATGTTAAATCAAAGCAATTTGTTACTCAACCAACCTAGTCTGCAATTCACAGTTGATTACTACAAAGTGTATTCTTAAAATTATTATTATTTTTTTCTTTTTTTGGCCCATATAAAAATAACGTATTGCAACTCAAAGTGCATTTTTAAAATAAACAATCGACTATTTTTATCAAATAAAATATTTACACCATTTGGTTTTGTACAG
This sequence comes from Polioptila caerulea, assembly GCA_013397295.1. Taxonomy (NCBI): domain Eukaryota; kingdom Metazoa; phylum Chordata; class Aves; order Passeriformes; family Certhiidae; genus Polioptila; species Polioptila caerulea. Next base: position 143,764 of record VYXF01006610.1, read on the forward strand.
TCAGAAATGAGCTTCAGGCGATGACCATGGGGACGTCATCTGAAAATCCAGTTATCATTGGGGCTTCATCGTCCTCATCTCCTGGAAAAAAAACCCAAAAGAGAGATGTTAGGGGCCCTCAGCACTTTATATTTTGGTTTGAAGTGATTTGCATTGGAAGGAGAGGTTTAATTTGATACAAAATATTGGTTGGGGAAACTTCTGGCAGTAGGATTTGATGGTCTTGAAGGTCTTTTCCAAGTTTAGCAACCCCATAATTCTGTGATTTGTGCTCTGAGATCAAACCCATAGAGATTGTGATGCCAGAGTGCCCCAAATCATGATAAAATACTGAATTCTTGCCCTGATTTCACATCCTGAATGTGTTTCTAAGTGACTTGCATTGGAAGGAGAGGTTTAATTTGATAGAAACTTTGGTTGGGAAAACTTTTGCTGGTTGGAGTTGATGGTCTTGAAGGTCTCTGCAGCCTTAACTATTCCATGACTCCATGATTTGTACTCTTAGACCAAATCCATAGAAATTGTGATGCCAGAGTGCCCCAAACCATGATAAAATAGTGAATTCTTACCCTGATTTCACATCCCCAGTGCGTTTTTAAGTGATTGGCATTGGAAGGAGGGGTTTCATTTGATAAAAATGTTTGGTTGGGAAAAGTTTTGCTGGTTGAGCTTGATGATCTTGGAACATCTTTCCCAAGTTTGACGGCTCTGTGATTCCATGNCCTCTGTGCAGCCTTACCTATTCCATAACCCTATGATTTGTACTCTTAGACCAAATCCATAGAAATTGTGATGCCAGAGTGCCCCAAACCATGATAAAATAGTGAATTCTTACCCTGATTTCACATCCCCAGTGCGTTTTTAAGTGATTGGCATTGGAAGGAGGGGTTTCATTTGATAAAAATGTTTGGTTGGGAAAAGTTTTGCTGGTTGAGCTTGATGATCTTGGAACACCTTTCCCAAGTCTGACAGCTCTGTGATTCCATGATTTGTACTCTTAGACCAAATCCATAGAGACTGTGATGCCAGAGTGCCCCAAACCATGATAAAGAATTAATTCTCGCCCTGATTTCACATCCTCAATGCGTTTTTAAGTGATTTGCATTGGAAGGAGGAGTTTAATTTGATAAAAATGTTTGGCTGGGAAAAGTTTTGGCGGTTGGGCTTGATGGCCTTGAAGGTCTGTGCAACCTTAACTATCCATGACTCGTACTCTTAGAGCAAATCCACAGAACTGTGATGCCAGGGTGCCCCAAACCATGACAGAGATTTCATTCTTGCACTGATGCCACATGATCACGTACCCAGATCATCCCCCGAGGAGAAGATGGCCGAGCCCAGGCGGGAGCTGTAGTGGCTGTTGGCAAAGGCAGTGAAGCTGTTCTGGAGCCTCCTGTGCCTCATGTAGAGCACCACAAAACCAATGCCCAGGGTCACCAGCAGCAGGAACAGCACGGGCACCACGATGGCAGCCACGTCCGTGGCCCGGCCGGGTTTGGTGGCAGAGGAGTCTTTACCTGGTGAGGGAGGGACACAAGTGCTGTTTGTACCAACAGCGCATCCCTGAAGAATTTAGGAGGCTTCCCTGGGTGTTTTTGAAGGAGGATGAGGAGAAAATAGGGACTCACCCGTTCCCAGCTCGTCGTAGAGAAGCGTGGCTGGCTCCCCACACATCTGCCCCCCATACAGGCACCTGGCCTGCACGGTGAACGAGTAGTTGTGGCCAATCTTCAGGTTGGACACCTTGAAGAAGTTGTCTGTGGTGTTGCCCAGGTAGGCTGTGATGTTCATCAAGCTGTCAAACATGTGAATCTCGTAGCCCTGAGGGGAACACAAACCCCAAGTCACTCGGTGGCAGAGCGGGGTTTGCCCCTTCCTTTGAAACTTGGTTTTCCTCCTGGATCTGGCTTTGATGAATTCTGCTGGGCTGTCAGCTGGGAGGGAGCAACGTGGAGCCTCCTCCAGGAGGCCCTGCTGGTGTGCACTGACCTTGGCCAGCTCAGGGAGGAGAGATTTCTCCCAAGTGACAGGATCAGAGGACACAGCCTCAAGCTGTGCCATGGGAGGCTCAGGGTGGGCATCAGGAAGGATTTCTTCACTAAAAGGGTTGTTAGACACTGGAAAGGCTGCCCAGGGAGGTTTGGAGTCCCCAGCCCTGGGAGTGTTCAAGAAACAACCGCACGTGGCACTCAGTGCTCTGGGGACAAGGTGGGGATCAGGCACAGCTTGAACCCAATCTTGGAGGCCTTTCCCAACCTAAATTACTTCAGTTTGGTTTGTCTGATCCACTCTGTCCTTAGCACCCACCCAAGCACAGAGTCCAGGTGGGTTTTGGTGCAGTTTTCTACCTGCCCATGCTCTGACAGACAAAATTTCACAGATTTTTCCATCCAAGTCTGAATAATGAGAACTTTCAGACTTCCTGGCACGGCAGGGCAGTGTCCTGTTCCCAGTCCTTTCACACATGGGACAATTGTCCTTTTCTAGCAGGGTAATTATGTTCCTAAAAGGTGACTGATTGGATCTATCAGCTTCAGAGCCTCAGCCATGACATGAATTTTAGTGAGCCCTTCCAGAGGGCTCACCAAGGACAGGATGGATTTCAGAGTCTGTGAAAGGAGCCTTGCACTGACTCTGCTCCAGGGTTTGCTGTAGGACAGGAGGCACAGCAAAACTTACCCGGCTTTCATTGAAATTACTTTCCTTCAATGCCAAACTCTTCCAGAAAAGCAGAATATGGTCATTTTCAGTGATGATTTTTAAGGCGTCTGGTGCAGACAGGGGGACTGCAAATGGGAAAAAGTGAAGTTGTAGCACTGGTGGCATTTTCCTCTTACAGGAATGGAGTCACTTCTGAAACTTGCTGGGGGGTTTTTTAGGGATCAGCACAATAATCTGCTTGGAAAAGGGATGTGCTGGAGGAGAGGATGCTGTGGTGTGGAAGCTGGGAGGGATTTTTTGTTGGTAGGGCTGGAATGGTATGTGATGATGTGTACACAGCCAAACTGGTGTCTCTCCCATCTCCATTTATCAGGAGAAAAACACTGGATATCATCTGAGAAGCTTCCTCTCCACTGCTGTTGGCTGGGGGTGAAATCACTCCCCTGGGAGGCCTCCCAAAATTGGGCTTTGGCTGTGGGAGAGGAGCAGGAGCTGCAGGAACCTTTCTGCAGCCTCCGGGCAGCCCAGGATGGGTGGTGTGTCCCTTACCTGTGTTGATCTTCATGCTGGATTCCTTGCTCATGTTTCCCAGCTGGACAATCACGTGGTATTTCCCTCCTGGCTCCAGCTTCTTTATGGTGTACTCCACCGTGCTGTTCCGGCTTTTCACTTTGTAGATTTTATCTGTTTTCCTCACCAAATCTTTAACTGCCACAGCGTAGAGCTGCAGGGGGAGGAAATGGTTGGAAAAAAAATCTCATTTTCCTGTAGAATTTCAGCTAAATGGTGATAGGACATTAGACAGGGTGGGTAAAATTTGCTTTAAACCAAGGCTGAGCTTTACAGAAAGCCTGGAAAGCAAAATTCCAAGCCTCCCTCTGGACTTGTGCCCCAAATCAGCATTTACTGGTACAGAAAATGCAGTTAGTGGAACAGAAGAGAGCAGGAGGAAAACCTCAGGTTGCATTTCTCGGTGAATCACCAGGATGCAACGCAAGCCCCTGCCCTGTCAGAGTTTCCAGCACTGCTGGGAAGGTTTATACCTCCAAACCTTTGCTGTAAAGTCTCTGGAACAGAATGGGAGGGGAAAGCTTGTTGAGAAAGTGACTGGCCTTCAGTGGAGCGAGACCTGAGTGTACTCCAGTGTGGCAGGGGACAGAACCGGGCTTTGTTGGGATAGGAGCAGTGCCCCAGCCCAGCCCTGCCTTCCTGGGCAGAGCCAAAGCCCAGAAAAGTGCTTTGGCACATGCCCAGGGCTGTTTTTAGACTTGGTCAGCAACAGATATCCCAGACCTGGCTCTTTTTAAATGTTACACTCCTGAGCTAATGAATGTGGGGAGGAAACAAAGATGCTGGAGGTGCCAGCACTTTGACGATGGAGCACAGACCTGACCTCAGGCTTTCTCCAGCAGAAGCAAGGCAAAGATCTCTCTTTGAGCCAGGATTTTGTGTGCAGAGGGGCAGGAGGAGGCTCTGTGAGGCCCTACCATGTCCTGGTCAGGGGAGTCGTAGGGCGATTCCCACTTGATGACGGCGAAGGTCTTGCCGGTGCGCACGGCGTGCAGGTGCCGCGGGGGCAGCCGGTTGTCCGGGATCATCTTCACCACCACGTAGTCAGAGGGGGGCCCTTGGTAGGGAGACATCACCCGCACCTGGGAGGGAGGCACAGAGGTCAGGGCAGGCTGCTGGTGGAGCCCCGGGGCAGGCGGAGGGGCGAGGAGGAGGGCGGCCCACCAGGAACAGGTACTGCTCGTCGCGCTGCACCAGCACCGTGGCGTTGTGGGCGCTCGTGGTGCGGTTGTGGGGGCTCCTGTACAGCTCCAGGAAGGACGTGGCGTAGAAGATGCCGTAGACCTGAGGAGGGAGAGCACAGCAGGGATGGTGCAGGGTTTGGCACGGCCCAGAGCAGCCGCTGGCTGTTGCTTTTTAGGGGCACGAAGCAAAACCACTTTTCCCGCTGGACCCTTTTCCCTGCTTTTCCCTCTGTCTTGTTCAAGTTCAACCTGCCCACTTTTGAACTCCCAACCCAAAAGCCCTGAGCTCAGCTCAGGTGACAGCAGTTGACTCAAAGGCTGCTGGAGCATTGTGCTGTCTGTGTTTAAGCCACTTCTCACTGCAACAAACACACAAGAAGCCTTTCTTTGCTTCTGTTTAAAAGGCAGGAGGATCTTTCCCTCATTATCCCCAAAATTTTCAGGGCCTAGGAATTCAGTCCAAACAAATGATCCTGGTTTCAGGGGTTTTGTACTGCTCTGAGCTAAGCCCAGGGTGGCTGGTGAGGGAAGGGCTGGTGCCTTACCACATTCCTGGGGCCTGTCCAGCTGCATTCCACGGCCGTCTGGTTGATGGCCTTGGCCTTGAGGCTTGGGGCCGCAGGTCTTGTGCCACTGGTCACCACATGCACAAAAGACAGAGGGCTGTCACCCAGCTCCGTCTTAGCCCAAGCAGAAATTTCATAGGGGGTGTGTGCTGTCAAATTGGCCACTGAGCAAGAAGAGAAAGGGGCACTATTAGGTGAGGGCGGGGTGGGAGCACGAGGGAAGGGTCAGCATCAGCAACCACACAGGAGCCGCCTCTCCTGGGCTGTACTGCCATGACTTTGCAGTCATTTCCTTTATACAGAAGCACTTGAGACTCTGGAATCCAACCCAGCCTGTGCTTTTCTGTGCCCAGATGATTTCCCATAGCCACACTGAGATTTTCCCAAACCAGAAATGTGATTAGCAGGGACTTGTGCTGCATGCAAGCCCAAGAAATCCTTGTTCTGTTTCTACTCCCTTTGGCAGATTAGAAATGGAACAACAAACAAAACCCCATGTGATGAGAAAGGACTGGTGCAGCTCTGGGGGTAAATCCCAAATCTGCTTGAAATCTCCATCTCCAGGTCCTCAAAACAGAGAATTTGCTGCTTTGTCCTGTCCAGATTTAAACAGAATTGTTCAAACAGAAACTACTAGTTGCCAAAAAAAAAAGAAAGAAAATAATCCTTTAACCTCCCATAAATCCTTCTGCTTAGTGTTGATCAAAGCAAAACTTCATATTTTGAGCAGAATGTACCTTTTTGGATGGACTTTTCTCCTTCTATGACCAGAGTCCTTTTTTCCTGCCTGTGGGTATCGAATGTCCAGTAGATGTTGACCACGTAGCCACTGACCTGCCAAGCCCAAGGGCACAGAGCCATCAGCTCAGCTGATGCACACAGGGAGCCAGGGTTACTGTCAGACCCCTGACAGTCTTTGCATTGTATTTTCCATCCCAATTAAGAGCCCCGGGGCAGTTTGGGAGCAGTAAGAAATTATTTGGTGTGAAATAACTGGTGATTGCAATGCTTCAGTGGGTGACAGTTTCTCCCAGCCACTAGTCACCATTCACCCAGCTCAGATGGAAAGGGAAAAACTCTTACCTTGATATTCGTGGTCATTTTTAGGCTGAAACTTATGGAGTCCTCGCTGTAGCTCTCAATGTGGATGACAGGGGGAGGAATGACTGGGAGGAAAGAGAGAAAAGAGCTGTTAGTACAGCACAAAGAAATAAAAATATTTATTGAGAGGGATATTTATGGTATTTATCATATTTATCATATTTATTGAGAGATAAAATACAGCTTTTTGTGGTAACACCCAGCTCCCAGAACAGGACACCCCAATCTTGCCTAAGACATGGCCCCCTCAGAGAAGACACTGACATCAGTTTTTGAGTCCACCACCTAAGAGCTGCTTTTTGTTATGCCTTGCTCAGTGCAGGCTGGAGCTGGAGGGGTCTGGCCCAAGGGATTTCCCTCTGAACTCAGCAGGGTGAGCTCCTGTCCCAGTCAGCAGCTCCTGGATTTCCAAGGAGCTGCTGGGGGAGGTCAGGAGCTATCGGTGCCACACACCCCTGAAGCAAAACCTGAAGTCAAAGCTGTTCTGTTCTTTTTACCTCTGTTTTTCTAACCTTCAGGTAATTCACATTATCTGAATCCTGCACTTTGAGTAGCCTGGTGTTTTCTTTCCCTTCTTTCATCTGACAAACAAGCAGACAATTTTGAGACAGGGACATAAGTTTGGATGACAAACTTGGCATGAACACAGACGACTTCAAAAGGCTTTTCTTAAAAAAAAAAAAAGCAAAACAAAAGAACAAGTTGGGAAGGAAATTATTTACTGTGCTGTTTGAGTATATCTGCTGTTGGACTGTGATGTTGTGATAGTTCTTGGGAGCTGTGGTTGTTTTTTATGGTCAAAACCTGCAGGAGGAGCCACAATAATTGTGACCTAAGAGGGAGAAGGATGAGCCAGCATCCTTCTAGAGTGAGAGTGATGGAGTTGGTAATTTCTTGTCTGTCTGGAGGCAGGATTTGGCCTACAAAAGTCTGAAGGAATCTGTCTGCAGCCTGGGAGAGAGAGGACAGGCTCCTGCTCAGTTCCAGCACATCCAGAGCCACAGAGCTCAGAGGAAGTCAGTGACCCCTCCAGCCATGCCACTGCACTCTGAGGCAGCCCAGGCTGAGTGAAAAAGACACTTTTTACAGGTCACTTCTAACAGCAAAGCTGTTGAAGAAGTGTGAAAGGCTCAGCAGGGAGAATCAAGGCCAGGGAGGTGGCTCTGGGTGCTGCCACTCTGCCTTTTTGTCACCTTCTCTGAGCTGACCCAAACAACAACATTTACCTTTGCCTTTGACGGTGGTTATGGACTTGGATTCGCTCCAGTTTCCCACCCCTCTGCTGGTTACTGCGGCAACCTTTGGAAATGAGAGGGTGAGGGAACATGAGCAACACTGTACAGTGCAAACAGAGCCGGAGGTCACAGCAAGGTTACAGACCTCGTGGGGCTCCTGGGAAAAGGACTTGGAAGCAAACAATAGCTTAATTACTTGGCAATAAAATGCTTAATGCAGAGATAAAGCCGACTGCTTGAAGTCAATTAAAGGAATCTAAGAGGAGGGAGGTGCAGCCTCTTTGCAGATAACTGCTCTCTCATGAGATCTTTGAGGAGTCCATCGAGATAAGGAGCTTGGCACTCCACGGGCCATGAAGGAGGTGAGAACCATGCCAGGGAAGTCCATGCAAGCCCTGAATCTACTTCCAAAGATTTACTTGGGGACAGATTATACGGGGAAGGAAAGCCTCCAACCAGCTGTGAGAATAACATGGATTTGGAGGAGGGGATTTAATCTCCCCTCGCAGTGAACTTCCCCAAGAACTCAGGATGGACAATGGCAAAGCACACATTTCCCAGGGCTCACTGTGCAGACTTTCATTTCCTATTCTTATTACTTCTGTCTATAATTACCCAGCCTCTCCCCTGTGCAGACATTCCCCACAGGCAGATCTGCTCCTTTTCCCACTGATACACCAAGGACCAAATTTATTTCTGGCCCACATCCAATGCAACTGCATTGACATTGGGAATGGGCAATGAGCAGGGAGGATTTTGTAATCCAGTCTGGCCTTCTGGGACAAAGGAGCAGATCAAGGCACTTGGAACTATAGACATTAGCAGAGCAGAAGCCAAGCCCCTGGTGTGGGTTGGCATGAAAGGGCAAGGCTTTAACAAGATGGTTTTTTAACCAGATTTTTTTTTTTTAGCAAGTTCTTGGCTGTGCAGGACTTGGGCCATGCAGTAATGAGAGCTCACTTAGAGAGAGCTTTGGAAATCCTCACTCTGAGAGACAGCTTTGGAAATCCACACTCTGAGAGAGAGCTTTGGAAATACTCACTCTGACTGTGTAGAGAGTGTTGACCTGCAAATCCTTGATCTCCGTGTAGTTCTTGGTGGTTCTGAGGGATGACCACTCCTTGGATCCACTGCTGCTGTATTCCACCTAGGAGCACCAAAACAAGGCTTGAGGGCTCAAAAATACCACAGGTCAGCAGGTCCCTCTGAGATAAAATGTCAGCAGAAAGAAGCACGATGTCTCAGAAAGGGAGAAATGAAGAACTCGAGAGCCGTGGTGCTGCCTACAGCCGGCAGCATTTCTCCTCCCAACCTGCCTGATGTTCCCAGCAGATTTCCTCCCCAAAATGTCCCATTCCAGGCCCACCCTCCCTGCAGCTGGCTGTGTGCTGCTGTCCCCAAGCCACCCAGCTGGGCTCAGCCCCATGGGCAGCAGGACTCACGATGAATTCCCGGATGAGGCCGTGGGCGTTTGCGGGGGGACTCCACCAGCCCATCACCACACCCTCAGCTTCCTTCTTCAGGGACAGCTGAAGGTTGAGGGGAGCATCTGGTACTAGTGAGAGAAAGAGAAATATTAGTGACAGTCACAGTGGTGTGCCCAGAGCATGCGGGGAAAAGCAGCACATCCCTGAAAAATCAGGACAAAAGGGTGGGTGGCCCTTTCACCCAGTCCAGCAAAATTCCCAAGCCCTTTTTGTTCTGTTACAAACACATTTCAAAAGTTGGCATTTTGCAAATATTCAGATGTATGTTGTACATATAAGGTTGTTATAAATATGTATTATAGTATTGTGGGGTTTTTTTTTTTCTTTCTTTCTTTTCACACCTATATAGAGTGGATATCAGATGTGTGGTGTGGAAATGGTTTTAAAGACAGAGTTTTCTTTAGGAGTAAAGTAAGTTGATAAAGTGTCTTTGTAGTAAGTGATCTGACTGCCTGGTTGGACCAACACCCAGTGCAGAGCCCTGTACTTGCATGAAGAATCATAGACCAACTACCAGAACTGCCCTTCTGTAGAAATTATAGACCAAGGCCCAAATTAAGACTGATAAGAAGAATTAATTAAAACCACAGCCAAGAAACATGCATGCTCTAAAAAGGCAGGACCAAGGGGTGGCCATGCAAAACAACTCCCAGAAACATGGAAATAATTTCCTAGACAAGTTCAATTATCCATATTTAAGGGGGGGTTCTCTGGGACAGGCGTGCTCTCAGCCAGAGACACCCCGGCCATGGATTTTGCTTTATTGCCTCGTCCTTATCGTCTTTTATTAAACCTTTTAAATCCTAGCAGAATATGAACTTCCTTTTTCACAGTTCATAGCAGGGATATCTCTACTTTTTAGCCCCAAAAGCAGCACAAATCTGCCAGGCACTGGTGGGAGCAGCAGCTCTGCTTACGTCCTTCGGGCGCCCGCAGGGTGATGAAGTCGTTGGTGTTGTAGACCCGGCTCAGACACTGCACCTGCACTTTCACCTGGTAGGTGCAGTCGGGCTTGAGGACTTTCAAAACACCATTGGTTTTGTTGCTGTGGGTCTCCAAGATCTTCCAGATGCTCTCACCGACCATCCTGTGTGACAGAGCCACACACCCCCAGTCAGGATGGGGTTTTTTAGCACACAGCATACAGATTTGTCCCAAAAATTTGAACCATTTTAGAAGGTTGCTGCTCCTTTTGCTAAGGCCACACCATCAGTCTTGAAAAGATGCCATTGGAAAGTTTGAACTAACCGTGGCTTGGTGACTTATAAGCCCCTGAGCTTTTCTGGAACTCTTGTGCTCAAATTTATTATCTTTGTTCTTGCCGTTAATGTTCCCACAAAGACAAGGCCCAAGCGGGGAAAAAAAATGAATATAACAACTTCACTGTCAGAGTAAACAGTCAAGGAGGAAACCAATGCAGTTTGTCACAAATGCCCTCTGGGTGCACCTATTTTGTGTCTCTTTTGCTGCCAAATATTAGATTTTCCAAGCAGAACTTGATTAAGGAGCTCTGAATGTTTCAGGCCTGATTCTGTGCATTTCCCTGCAGTAAATGCAGGCACACCTGTGCTCATGCTTGTCCTCTTCACCTGATTCAACAGCAGGGGAGGGATGATGTACCTGTAGTAGATGTTGTAGACACAGGAGGTCGAGGACATCCTTTTTGGCCGAGCCCAGGTCAGGGTGACATCACCAGAGAAATCAGCTGTCCACTGCAGGTTCTGGACTTTGTACACGATTGTGTCATCTGAGCAGAGTACAGGAAAAGTTAATTTACTGCAGGGAAACCAACCCTGTGCCCAGGAGAGAAACAGGAGTTTTGTTTGTAACACCAACAGCAGGGGAGGTAGAAACAGCACTGACTGAAAGGGGGCCTGTGCCATTTAAATGAGATTTATCAGTGGGGAAGACTGGGCTCACAGGGGACAGCTCAGAGCAGGGGTTTACCCCTGGTGCTCTTAGTTCTACCCAAAATGTCTTTATGCTGCATCAGGCAAGCGTCCCCTTTGCCCTAAGGAAAGATGAAGTGTGGCTGTTGATGAAATACCAGGAATTTGGGAAGTGTGTGAGTGCAAACTGCTCAGTATCATCCTTCTCCTGGTGTGATCACTCTGTGCTGGCCCTGTCACCACAAAGGGCCTTTCCTTTATCACATCTTGTGTTCAGCAGCAGGACCCAAGCAAAGGCTGGTAATTCAAGTTTGGGGCTCGCCTTGATGTGAGCTCTGCGGCTCAATTGCTGCCTGACCTTCACAGAGGGCATTTAGGGGATAAAAGCACTGTGGAACCCAGCCCTGGAAGAGCTGGGGATGGGAGGAGCTGATCTGAAACGCCCCAAATCCCAGCTCCCACCAGGCCATTCCCTGCTCTCTCTCTCTCCCTATGTGTTAGAGCCCAAATCCCACTGTTGTGGCTTGGCTCTGCTGGGGTGCTCAGCTTTGGTGCTGAACACAAACCAAGTAGAGCAGAGGCAAATTGCTGCTGTTCTGCTTTCTCTGAAGAGCTGGGATTAAATCCAGCAGGCACGTGGGTCCATGGACACCATGGCAAGACAATTTTTCCAAGGGAAAAGAGATGGTTTTCCCTTGGCGTAGCAACCGAGTCGTGCATCTCAGCAGCTCCTTCCCCCTCCTCTGAACCTGCTAGCCTCTCCCAATCAATATTTAATTAAGGAACTAAACCTGATTGATGCCCAGCCCCCCCAGCAGTTCTGTGGGGAAGCAGCTGAAGCTCATGGCTGGCCAGAGGCAGTGATCAATTGCTGTTATCAGCCCAGGGCAGACTCTGTCCCTCTGCCCCCACAGGGCCACCAAGGGCCAGCGTGGGCCAGCCAGGGATGGCAGCAGGACACGTGCCACATCCCCCAGGGTCACCTTGCAAAGCAGGGCAGAGCAGGAGACTCTTGCTTCACCTGTGGGTCATGTATAATAGACAGCTTTGCTCCTACCCATCCTAAAACGATTTTTTTTTTTTTCTGTATCTGTGGTTGCTGGAAGACAAATTGTCAGTGTAGAAGCCACTGGGAAGTTTGTCCCAGCTGGTGATAAATGGGTGAGGAGGTAGCTTGGACAACTGAGCAGAGGCAGATAAATCAAGGATGTTGGGAGGGAAAGGTCACATATCCAAGAGAGCACCTCTGTGTGCTGACAGGGAGCAGGGAGAGAGGAATGGCAGAGAGAATGGAACTGCTTACCTGTGCAGTTCCTCTCATCACTGCTGTCTGAGCAGTCCAGGTATCCATCACAGCGCTCTGTCAGCATGATGCAGGCCTCCCCATCCTCACATCTGAAACCACTGGGGCACGACAGGCTGCTCTGAGTAGCTGAAAAAGGCAGAACAGTTCAGGACTCGAGGCAGGGAAGTTCCTTCAGCAGCACTGGAATGTTTGCAGGTGGCTGCATGTCAGGGATGGAGCTCAGGCTGATGTGTCAGACACTGGGGTGTCTCCTTCTGGCTGCACCTTCAGCAGAACCTGCAGCTCATCCCATGAAAAACCTCTGGACTTCTAATGGGAATAGCGCCACTTGGGCTTTTTATCCTCTTTTTTCTTGGTTTTTTTTTAATTTCTGTTTTCTGTAAAGGATTTTTTTCCTGCGGGGATTTCACCAAAGCCTCCCCAGAGGCTTCCCTGCCCTCACAAGGGGGAAGGCTCCAGATGGGCCCCTGTCCCTTGGCCACACTTACGGCAGTTCCTCTCGTCCGTGCCGTCCTGGCAGTCCCTCACTCCGTCACAGCGCTTCCAGTTGGGAATGCACTTGTGCAGCTGCTGGCACTCGAACTCGAAGCGGCTGCAGCGCCCTGGCAGCGCCGGGGACGTGGCTGTCGCGTTGGGTCCTGCTCAGAGAGAGAGGCAGGGGAGCGCCGAGGCACGGCCGGGCTGGCACTGCCAGCAGCAGGGAGCGGCTGCTGTCCCCAGGTCCCGACTCCACTAGATGGCAATCTCCTTCCATCTAGCAGGAGCAGGGTTTGATGCCTAAGCCATCCTCGATCCTGACTGCAGAGGGCTGGAAAAGCCTCTGCTTTGCAGGGAATGCCCTGCTCTGGAGCACTGTCCCGGCTGGTGGCAGGAGGGTGACCCCAGCACCAAGAGGACATTTTACACCGTGGCGTAAATTAACCCTGGCAAGGCTCTGAAAGGCCAGAACTCCTCTGCAGATGTGATCTGGGAAAAGGGAAGGAGTGAGGGAGGGGAGAGCTTACTTGAGGTGGGACAGGCCTCTTCGTCAGAGCCATCAGTGCAGTCCTTGTAGCCGTCACAGACCCAGCTGTTCATGATGCAGGCGCCGCTGTTGCAGCGGAAATGGTTGGGCAGGCACGTCGGGGGGATCAGCGTGGTAATGGGATGAACTGGAGATCCTAAAAATACACCAGGGAGAGCTGACCTGAGCTCCCTGCTCCCGTGTAAGCTCTGCCTGCTCCCTGCTGACCGAGGGGGAAGCAGGTGAGGCGTCACAAGCCCAGTGTTTTTTTGTCTGCATTGAGTCTGTAATCAGCATATCCAAAAACATAGAGTAGAGAGATGGATGCAAGTGCCTCCTCAGCCCACTCATGGGGCATTTGTGGAGCCATGGGAGCTGTGGGAAGGCAGAGTGACCCGTCAGCATGCCCTGGACCCCATCATGTCCACGCCACAGCCTCAGCAGTGTGTCCTTACCCTCGCAGTCCTTCTCATCAGACCAGTCCCCGCAGTCGTTCTCCTCGTCGCACTTCCACCGGTTGGGGATGCAGTGCCCGTTCCCACACTGGAACTGGTAGTACCGGGAGCAGTTCGGGGCTTCTGTTGGGTTTTCTGGTGGAGAGGGGAGTCCTGTGAGCCACAGGGTCACCTCAGCAGCCCTCAGCACAGCTGAGAGGCGAGAGCATCTCGAGCTGGCCCAGAGAGCACCACCCCAAGAAGCACAAGCACATTCCTTTCTCTTCATCCCCAGCATTGCCACTCCTCCCAGCCCTCACTCTGTTGCCATCACTGCTTTGTCTGTGTTCTCTGTGGCCAGACACCACCCCTGATCTCAGAACCAGAGCAGAATCCACCAGAGCATGGCAGAAATGGAGGAGCAAACCCTGCAACTCCAAAATGAGGCTGCAGTTGCCTCGCCTGGCTGGGTACAGCTCCTACAGCCACCCAGGGAACAGTGGTAAATATTGAGTTTGGCTGAAAACTGCCTGTCTGCTCAGGGCTGGGAGCCTGTGCAGTAAATATGCTCACAGAGGAGTTAGTCAAGCACAAGATGTGCCAGGTTTTCTACGTGCTGCACTTTACCTGCCTGCAGTATGAGGGAAATGACACCAATCTCCAGGTAGGACACGCTGTGATGTGCACAGGGAAAGCTACACTCACACATACACACACACACACGAGTGAAAACGTGAGGAAGACAGTACTCCATGCTCCTGGGATTCAAAGGAAGCTGGAGTTGCAGTGGCAGGAGGCCCTGGGGTGCTGCTCACCACAGTTTGCTTCGTCGGAGTAGTCACCACAGTCATCCATCCCGTCACACTTCCACACCAGGCTGATGCACACACCATTCTGGCACTGGAAGCTGAACTGGTCACAGGTCCGGTGGAATTCGGGGTCCTGGGCTGCAGGGAGGGGTTTGGTGTAAAGATCAAGGGCTTCAGGAAAGCTTGAGCAGGGAGGGAGCACACTCAGCACCAATCATGGATTTCTAGGCAGGGCATTGCAGTCTAGAGCCAGCTCTTAGGAGAGCTGGCAGCTTCCTGGCAGGCTGGTTCTCCCCACGCCTCTGGTTTCATCCTGTGCCCACCCTCCCTTGGCAGAGGTGCCTGGTGTGACACTTACAGCACCCAGCATAGCTGGCATCTTCGTCCGACCCGTCCCGGCACTGGATGATGCCGTCGCACACCATGGAGTGGAACAAGCACTGCTGCCGGTTCTTGCACACAAAATCCATGTAGCGGGTGCACAGGGGCTCTGCAGGGGTGAGGGGGCAGGAGGACAGGGGGTGGCACCTCTGCTGTCCTTGCAAACAGCAGTGTCACCCGCCGGGGTCCGCACAGGGCTCAGCACAGAGGGTGGATTTTAGGGGTTTAGGGAAAGTTCCCGAGGCAAATGGTCTGAGCTGTGTGTCTGCCCAGGCTGCCCTCACCAAATAACCCCTCAGGGTGGGCACAGGCCCCAGGAGGGGTTTGGTCACCTCCCTGGCAGTGTCCTCCCAGTCTGTGCCTTCTGCTGACCCGCCGATTTCACACGGGGCTCGTGACTACACACTAAGGCTTTGCCAGGATCTCCCAGGGCTTTACTCCCAGTGGGCAAGGCTTGGGCAGAGCAGAAATGCTGCCAGCCCTCAGTGCAGGGCCCAGCAGCTCCCCCTGAGCCCAGTACTCACCACAGTGCTGCTCGTCCGAGGCGTCGGCGCAGTCGTTGATGCCATCACAGTGTTTGCTGGTTGGGATGCAGGTGCCATTGGGGCACTGGAAGCCGTTGCACTTCTTCTCTGAAATCCAGAATTGGGTGGGTGCTGTGCGTTTTTCGGGGCTTTGTTAAAGCTGTTTTAATTAGCTAAAACAAGCCATGGTTGCCTTTGCACCGCGATTGCTTTTGGAGGGCTGGGGGCTCTCCCCCTGAGTTTGCTGCTGGTTTAGCTCAGTGGGTGTGCAGAAATCCCTCCCACCCGTGGCAGAGCCCCCCACACACACACAGGACACGTTACCACAGCTGGCAGGGTCTTCATCAGAGCCATCCTGGCAGTCGGCGTCACCGTCGCACGCCCAGCGCTGTGGGATGCAGTGGCCATTGTGGCACTGGAAGCTGGAGGCCTCACAGGTGTGATAAACTGCTGAAACCAGAGCAGGGGGACACCTGAGTGTGGGTGTCACCGTGTCCCTGCTGAGCTGAGAGGGAGTCAGCCCACAGGTCCTTCCCCTGCACCCCAATCTCCCCCCACGGGCCCCAGGCAGGAGAATTCTGTGAGTCCCAGTTTTCCAGGGTCTCTCCCTCTGTGCCATTCCTGCTCACAAGCCTGCTGTGCCTCGGGGATGGCTTTTGCAGGGCAGAGTCTCCTGAAGCTCTCCCCAAAGTCAGCAGCCTCCCTCCCTTTGATCTCAGCCTTTGGGGTGCCTGGGCAAAGGTGACAGTGGTGGCATCGGGCCAGACATGGTGAGAAATGTCACCGAGCTCTGGCAGAGCTGCAGAGTCCCCCGTGCAGGGCAGAACACAGAGAGAGCTTTTAATTAAGGCAAACAAGGCTCTTCTATGTTGCCAAAGCAAACAAGAAATATGATTCTCCCTGGGGCTTTTCCTTAGGCTCCTGTCAGGAAAATATCTGCCTGTGGGGTATCTGGGTTGCAGCCTGGTTTGTGTTGTCACTTTAGAGACAAATCCTGCTCCTCAAGCAGGAGAGTGCTCAGAGTTCTTGAGAAAAGCAGTGTTCAACTTAATTAACTGGCATGATCCTGAGTCTTAGGTTAGAGAGTGACATGCACTTGCAGATATTTCGAAATAGTACAATCTGGTGGCAGTAATATTCTATTAGGTATTCAGCATGAAATGTAATTATTTTAGATAAGAGCAATAATTGCAGCCCGGTGAAGTCAGACGGAATGTTCCTCAAATAATTGTGATCCTCTTAGATAATTCCAACTTGGGGCTTTACAAACCCGACAAGCTTTTTGAAGTAGGTTCCTCTCCTGTAGTAATTCTCTCTGGAGAAACTCATACGAGAGAGATAAGTGATACCAATATAAATTAAACCTTCTTAGAAAGCCACACTCATGGAATACTAATGACCAGGATCAGCCCTGGGTGCTCCAGGCACAGCAAATGCCACAGGGGTGAGCAAAGAGGAGCTCAAAGATCTGAAAGGGATCTCTTAAATCCTCGTGCCAGAGCCCCAGGACAGCAGCTGGTGCCACCCTCTGTCCCAAAGGCTCCAAGCTGCTGCCAGCATTGCCAGGGGCTGTTCTGGTCCCTACAGGCTCCCCATGGAGCTCTGCCCCATGCCATGGAAAGCACTGCTTTTATCTTGAAATACCCCATGCATGGCTTGGTGAATACAACCTCGTGTCTTCCACTCATGGACTCCTGCTCTGCCTACTCTGAGAAGTCTCTTCTCGTGCCAGCACTGAGTTTTTTGGCTTGGTTGACAGTTTTGCTGGATTGTTTCTAGTGGAAAAGGCCAATGCACTGCTACCTGTTGTGTTGTCTGATGAGAAAAAGGCTCTGTGTGGGTGTTAACCCCAGGAGGCAGCTGAGGAACATCACTGTGCTGGTGAGGAGGGGTGGAGTGTTGTGACTTTGCACTCCAAACACACAGTGAGGCTCACAGGACTTGCTGCACAGGAGGCATAAAGTAGAAACAAGGTTATTTCTGCCAGCCAGGCTGCTTTAATACAAGTTGTGAGTAAAAACAAGAGTGGGTCTTCTTTGTGGGACTCCCTCTTCAGGTTTTTGAGCCCATGGAGCAATGAGGCTGCCAGAGGAGAACAAAAACTGCCAAACCAAACTTCCCAAACTAAATCTGCCTCTTCTTCAGATCAAATAACTGTGGAGAAGCTGCAAAGAGTGTGCCTGTTTTCTGCACCCAGTCAATGGCAAGGAAACAGAGTGAAAGCTGTGAAATGCTGCCAGTGCCCACCTGCTGCCTTCCTGCAACGCAGGAGCTCTTTTTGTGGCTCAGCAGCTACAAAACCACTTCCCATCCCACAGAGCTTTGCCCGTGGGTGCAATCTTGCAGGTAAAAAAGCAAAGCTGGGTCACTGTGTGAGCATCTCAGAGCTTCCAGCAAATTCCCAGTGAACTTGAGGGAAAGAAATCCTTGGATTTGGAGCATCACATCACCCTAAGGTGCTCTAGCAAGCAAGGAAACTGAGGCACAAGGTACTGGCTAATGTCTCCCAGGCTGGAAGTAAAAAGTAAGAGCAGCAGGAAGATCTTGATCAACACCTGAGCACTCACCAGTGCAGTTTGCTTCATCAGACCAGTCCCTGCAGTCGTTATCCCCATCACACATCCAGGACAGACGGATGCACATCCCCGAGCTGCAGCTGAACTCATCATTCCGGCACTGGTGAGCCTCTGCAAACAAAATACTGGGCTTCAGGTCACAGGAACATCCAAGGAGCAGAGCAGGAAAGCTGGATAATAGTGGCACAGAAGTCTCCCAGCTGGAACACGGCGAGGGGAAGAGCCAGCACACGGCCTCGCTCTCTTCTCCTGCCCCTCATTTCCCAGTACACGATGGTGCAGTCCCCAATTCCCACATACCCTGTAAATGCTGGCCCTGTCCCCCATTTCCCAGTCCCCAGTAAATGAGGCAGCCTGGGTAAACAGGGGGATCTTTCCGTACATCACCTCTGAGCAGCATCCAGAGGAGGAGCAGCTCTGAGCAGCACACAGAGTGCTGGAGAGCAGCTGTCCCCCCGTGCCCAGGGTAGGAGCTCTGAGTGTGGCACTCACCACAGTGACTTTCGTCGCTGTTGTCCCCACAGTCATCCTCCAGGTCACATTTGTAGGACAGAGGGATGCAGGTCCCCGAGCCCTGGCAGCGGAACTGGGTCTCGGTGTCGCACACGGTGGTTGCTGATGGAGAGAGGAGAAGGAGAAGGTGGTGGTTAGAAAATGGTTTCTGCTGCCTGAGGGTGTGTGCTGAGTGCAGGGAAGTGGAGGGACAGAATCCAGCCAGTCCAATCTGAATTCCTGCTCTTGTTTTTTAATGCCATTTTCAGGCACTCCATGTAAAGCAGAGCACCCAGGGGTCAGTTTTCTGTCTGGGGATCAGGACTGAACCTCCTGGTGTCCACTCCCAAGCCAGGGAGCCAAGAGCCAAGGCTGTAGAGCTGTCTGCTCCCCACAAAGGGGATTGAAACCTCAGCTGGTAGGATGAGACAGGGCAGCCAAAGCAGGGGAGAAGCTGGCCATAAGTGTTGCTATCCAAGGCAGCATCTCTGTGCCAAGCTGGGGACCTCTGGTACCCACAGAGGCTTTCCCACACCTGGAGCCAGACATCGAACTCTGCTGACTGGAACCTCAACTTCGTCAGGGAAACAAGTTCCTTATTGGTACAAAATGAGCATAAACAGCCTCTCTCCTGGTCCTCCAGTGATTCCCAACTTCAAGCCCAGTCCTTTTTCCACAGTGCATTAAGTTTTCCACAGTGCATTAACCCAAACCCTTCAGGCTGTGCAAAGCTGTGGAACATCTGTCCCTCCTGCACACATTGGCAGTTCCTAACTTTGCTCCATAAGGTGACCTCCATCTTTAATGTGTGAACTTGATGTATTAACTCAACAAGAGGCTCGTGTCAGCACTACCTGCTCTGTTTTCCTCATTGGCTGTGCCCTCAATTAGCTTCAGAAGACAATTAGTGCGAGAGACAGTTGGCAAATTTTAGGCACTGACACCTCACCTGGTCAAGGGGATTGGGACAAAACCCATCCCTAACCAAAGGAGCTGTTACACCCCCAGAGAGCCTCTTGCTCTCCCTGCCTGTGAAGGCAGTGTGGGCTCTCATCTCAGCTGAGATGCCCCCACAGCAGCCCCCTGGGGCTGGCCAGGCCAGGCAGGACACTCACGGCAGTTCCTCTCGTCGCTCATGTCCCCGCAGTCATTGTCATTGTCACACTGCCAGATGCTGTTGATGCAGTTCCCATTGGAGCACCTGTACTGGTTGGGCAGGCACGTGTTCTCTGGGGCAGGAGGGACAACAGAAACAAGCTGGCATGAGGCTGTGCTTCCAGAAATGGGCCACTCTCCTCCCCGACAGGGACAGGTCACACCAACCTCTCGTGATGGCAGAAGCCACCTCAGCACTGAGAGCAGCCAGAGCCAGGCAGGACCTTACCTTGCTTTATGCAGGTGTTGTTCTTCATGGTGTAGCCGTGGGGACAGTCACACCTGAGCTCCCCACTGGGCAGCACAGTGCTGGCCACCCCCTCGGGGCACTTGCAGCTGCGGCCATTGTTGGACCTGGGCAGGCAGAGCAGGCTGCAGGGCTTGGTGATGCAGGCATTCTGCCCTGGACAGAGGCAGGAGGAAGGGGACAATGTCAGGGCAGAGGCACAGGAGTCCCAGTGTCACCTGCCAGCCAGCACAGAGGCACAGGAGTCCCAGTGTCACCTGCCAGCCCACCACAAAGGCACAGGAGTCCCAGTGTCACCTGCCAGCCC
>VYXF01006610.1:165502-181368 GCA_013397295.1 Polioptila caerulea
TCCTTCAGATTCAGTGTGCTCCTATCCTTCAGATCCAGTGTGCTCCTATCCTTCAGATCCAGTGTGCTCCTGTCCTTCAGATTCAGTGTGCTCCTATCCTTCAGATTCAGTGTGCTCTATCCTTCAGATTCAGTGTGATCCTGTCCTTCAGATTCAGTGTTCTCCATGCTCCTCCAGCACCACCCACAGAGCCTGCACGCTACGGAAAAACGACAACAGGGAAAACAAACCTTGAATACAGCAATGGCATAGGGGTGAGGGAGGCTGTCCAGGATCACAGATCTCTGCATGCCATTGAAATCCACCCTCTCGATCCTGTCCATGTAGGCTTCAGTCCAGTAGATCCAGTGGTCATCCACAGAAATGCCGTTTGGCCACCGCACGCCCTCCGAGACGATGCAGCCGGCCAGCGACCCGTCCATGTCACTTCTGTAGATGCCAGCCCTGGAGTCCCCCCAGTCTGTCCAGAACATCAACCTGGCAGCAGGCAGAGAGGTTACTCTAAATCCTCCCAGAGCAGCTCATCCAAAGGAGCCAGGTTAGGAGAGGCAGAGGTTGGAATGCTTTACATTCCACGAGCCTTGCACGACATGCCTTTGAACAAGGGGAGCTCTGCAATTCTAATGAACACCACCAGCAGATTTACGAGCAGCTCAGAGGCTTTGGAGCTGCAAGCTCTGTGGTGGGAGTGCAGCTGCAGGTTACCTTGCCATGAACTGCTCTGGTTTGTCAGAGCTACATTTGCAGCTGAGGCCAAACCCCAGAAAGGTTTAACTCGCATTTGGCTCTTGAATTGGAGCACAGCTCAGTTTCTCATGCGTCACTGCAGCTTTCCACACACACCAGACCAGTTTTACAGGCAGGAAAAGTTATTTACTAATGGATATGTGTGGGTAGGAAGGAATAAACAGTTGGTGGTCTGTGCTGTGAGGGAGCTGGTGCCTTAGCTGGGGATGCAGTGGTGACAGTGGTCTCCACAGGGCAGAACTGTGCTGTGCCTGTCCCCAATTTCACCTTGCCAAGCTGTCCTCCCTGAGGAGGAGGTGGTGAAGGAGCAGCAGTTACCCTTGGGAGTAGCAGGGAAATACTTGCAATGTTTTCTTTCTTACCCATCTCGGGGAACCAGAGCCAGGGCTCTGGGTCGCTCCAGTATGGAGGAGTTGAGGACGGTGAGTCTCAGGTCTCCATCTGGATTGGCAACCTAGACCCAAAACCAACCCCAGGACAGGTGTGTTTGCTACTGGCACTGCTCGAAGTGACACAAAATCTGGGGCAGGCAATTACTGCTCCTTAATAAAATATGCACTGCCACGGGTGGGAGTGCATATTGTACCTCGATTTTGGGAATCCCAGCATTGACCCAGTAGAGCAGCTGGCTGAGAGGTTCAAAAGCCAAAGCTTCCACTGTCTCCAACCCAGTGCTTATGATTATTTCCTGCCCAGAGCTGCCGTTGAGACAGAGACGCTGGGAAAAAAAATTAAAATAATCAGAATAAAAGACAAGGAACTGCCTCAGCCTGAAGGTCAGGTGACAGACAGCTCGGAGGGGAGGAGTACCAGGACAAATATTTGCATTTCAGGGTGTGGATGCAACACCCGGGTGGCAAGGAGGTGATGCCTCCCTGCTCCCGGCTCACCTGGATGATGTCCAGAGTGACATCAGCCCAGTACAGGCAGTTGTGCTCGTAGTCAAAATCCAGGGCCACAGCCCCCCTGAGCCCGGCCAGGGGCAGCTCCTCGCTGACGCCAGAGGCGAGGTCGTAGCGGTGGATGGAGTAGCGGGTGGCGTAGAGAATGAACTCGTTCTCCTCTGCAACAACAACGCCTTATTTAGTGGCCATTTTCGGCTACTCGAGGGGCAAAAAAAAAAAAAAAAAAAAAAAAAAAGAGGAAAATAGCAGTTGTTTTTCACCCCTGGTTTTAGCACCTCGGGGATGCAAAGAGTCTTTGTCTCAGTGGGATTAGGTTAATGGGAATGGGAATGTGGTAATAGCCTCACATGGGGCCGGGCACACACTGTGGGCATTGTCTGGTCCAGGAGGAGGAGGAGGCACGGCCGGCAGAACCTGCCCCGACCCCTTTTCTTCCCACTCTGGTCCTGCCAGTGGGAAACAAAATACTGATCTCCTCTTCCTCAAAAAAACCCAAAACATTAAAAAGATTTGGAGTGATGCAACTCTGCAAGTCCTCAGGGACACCTGCCCCGCAGGAAATATCCCAGAGTGGGTTTTGTTTCCCAGTGGAGCCGAACGCAGGTAATGGGATCCTGGTCCAGGACAAAGTCTCCCGGGCATTATCCCACCACCGGTCAAGTCCAATAATGCTATTAATGAGTAGAGCCAATGTCAGTAAGTAACTCTGGCTGTGCATCCCTAATGAGATTATAGGGAGATATGAAACAGATACTGTACATGAAAGCGTTACCATGGAGCGAGCCAGCGCGGATCCGGAGACGATCCGCAAACACTCTGGGAACACGGCACTTCAAAGGCCGGCCCGGTGGGGACCGCAGGTTTATTTTGCAATCAGCAGGGCCCTTCTCAGCATGCCCAACACAGCTCTCCAAATAGCTCAAGAGGGCTCAGAGGGGTGAATAACGTGTCAGGAGTAAAGCTGAGTGCAGCGCTTGGCAGGAGTCCCAGCGCAGGGGATGCTTCCCCGTGCTGTTCCGCACCTGGAATATCTTTGGCGCGCTGAAAAATTTTAGGGCAGTGCAGGGGAACCTGCTGCTGGTGGGTCTGGCTGCTCTGCTCAGCTTCCCAGCCCTTCCACGAGCCCCTGCCCTGCCTGAGGCTCTGGAGCTGCAGCATGGCAGCAATGCTGATCACGCAGCTCGTGACGGCAGATTAAATTAAAGCTGTAATGAGCAGAATGCAAATAACTCTGGCAGCACAGGGGCACGGGACTGCTACAGTGCATTCTACGTTCAAGAGGAGAAAATAAGGATGGGAGGGTGGATTCTGGCAGGCAGAGGTGTGAGGGCTGAAGGTGTGCCCTGATCTAGCCCCAAAGGGCCACGGTTCAGCTGCACACGGTGGCTGTCTCAGACCGGAACCTTCCCAAGGGGATCTTCCCAAGGATGGGAGTGTCTTTGATCTAATTCTTGTCTTTCTGGTTGGGCTCACACCAGCTACAGGATGGACATGACCAGGATGAAGGGGTTCCTGCCTGCAGCCTGCTCCTGAGGGCTTCAGAGGGCTCTGCACCATGGGCAGACGCTGCTCCTGAGCAGGACCCTCAGAAGCTCTGGCCACAGCACAGGAGGGCGATTTGTAACCCACCCAGGCTCCTGTGTCACAGGTTTTGTCTGAGAGCCCTCTGGGACTCTGTGCCTGGTCCCTGAGGCACCAGCCAAAGGTTTTATGAATGGAGCCCTTGTGCCCAGAGCAGATCCTGCACACACTCACCCGCCAGCGGGCACGGCACCAGCTCCCCCTCCAGCCGCGACTCGATGTCTCCACCCGTGCAAGTGTCCCCAGAGATTTTTCTGTAGCTGCAACACACAGAGCCAGGCAGTTTATTCCATGGAAAAACTGTGAACAAACCACCCTGTGCAGCCAGAATAAGCTGTGGTGTTTAATTGCAGTGTATGTCCTAGCAAGCCGTTTGTTTGCTGCCACTCTTGTGGGTTTTGTGGTTGTTTGGGGTTTTTTAATCACCACTATGATAAATTCCAGCACTTGGAATATCAGGTTGCCCCCCCAAGCACAGGACATACCCTCGAGTCTTCTTGTAGGTTGAGCCAACGGGGCAAGGGACTGGTGGGTCATAGGGTTTCCCAGCAAACTCAGGGTCAGGGACACAAACTTCTAAGGATAAGTCATCACTCAGTTTGAAGCCAAAATCACTGCAAGGAGAAGAAAGATGTAGAGAGGGACAGGGAAAAGCAAAAAATGCAGCCATGCTATCCCGTGAATCTATTTTTGCATGGAATTTTTAAGAACCCAAGGTGACCATTCATTTATTATCAGTATTTAGCTGCACAGAACATCTCTGGAGCCAGACAGGGTGGTTCAGGGGCACTTTGCAAATCAGCTTTGCCACTGGCTGGACAGGGGAAGGTGAAGCAGCAAGGCAGAGCTGAGCCAGTGTGTTCTGCAAAGCTGGATGCAAGCCCCAGTCCTGCTGCTTGGCTGGCTCGGGTCACTGCTCTGTCTCTTGGCTGGTCCTGCTGGTAAAATGGGAGTCACAGTGCACCTGTTCTTTGGAAAACGCTGTGGGAGAGAGAGGTTTTGTCAAGTGTGATTTTTTTGGGAGCCCAGGGCTGAATTCTGAGGCAGGATCCCAGCAGCCCTGCTCTCAATCTGCTCGTGGTGAGCCAGACTTGGTCTCAGCATCAGACAGGTGCAGTCTGCTGTGAGCCCCACTGAAAGTCCCTGAAAAGCAGTTCCCTTTCTAACCCCAGACCTTTGCATCAGGCTGCCAGTGCATGTTTCCTGATCCTGAAAGCTGTGCAGTGTCAGGATTGTGGGAATTGCAGTCAAAGGGCAACAGCAGGGCCAGCTGCACCCCTGTGGCTACAGAATCACAAAGATTTTTAGTGGATCTTTGTCTGTGATGGGAAATTATCCATTATCGTTTGGAAGGTGATGGATTAACAACACTTCCCTCTTCCGTGGAACCTTTCAGAGGCTCCCAAAAGGCTCTAAAGACATTAATTAAGTCTCATGCCCTGTTATTAATGAAAAGATGTTTTCAGTCTGTTTAGTTTCCTCTCTGCTATAAAATGAAGCAGCGACACTCCGACCTACGTAAATTGGATGTTTGTTCACTCGGAGCGATTGGTCACAGATACTTATCTTGGATTTACAATCCAGACTAGCAGAAATTAATTGCTATTTTACCATTCAAAGTCCTCCCTCGTACAAGAGCAGTTGGAGACCATGACAGGCCTGTCAAAATCTTCCCCATTGAAGCAGGTTGCATGAGGAGTCCTCCTTTTGAAAACGGTTTTATGGCCCAGCAAACATTCATTGCCCCGCTCGTCCGAGGGTGACCACAGCTTGTAGTCGTTGTCTGTGCAAGGGACCCCTGAGAAGAGAAACAAGGTTGTTCCTGAAAGGTGCAGCTTTTGCAGCACCCCAGGTTTAAAGACAGAAAGATGTCACTGTCCCTGGGTACCCAGGAGTGCCAGGCGTGCTGGCATCCAGCCCCACACCACAGGAATGTCTCTTCTCCCAGGCAACCACTGACAGAACAAGAGGGCACAGCCTTAAGCTGTGCCAGGGGATGTTTAGGGTGGACATCAGGGAAAAAAATTCTTCACTGAAAGAGTGACTGGGGACTGGAATCGTCTGCACTCAGGGCCATGGTTTAGTTGATGAGGATGTGTTGGATCTTTTCCAACCAAGTTCATCCTGTGATTCTGTGATTCCCTCCCCTCTCCACCCTCCTCTGGCACAAAACTTCCCCCCAAGTGCAAGGCCCCAGCCCTGTCCCACAGGGAATGCAAGGCAGGGAGCATTCCAGCTGGGAGCGTGCGGCGGCACGCGGGGACAGGAGGGAACAGGCAGCCCCGTGGCAGTGACAGGGAATCTGAATGAAGTCGTTCTGGTTACCAAACAGATCCGTTCCCAACAAAACGTCGAGGGAATCGGTGATAAATTTTAGTCAAGCAAATTCCTCTGCTGGGTTTAACTGCGCTTTGATTAAAATGCTGCCTCGCAATCAAAGCTGAAATGGGTTATAAAACATTCATAGGCAAAAGCCTTCAGAAGGAATTTTTTTCCCTCCTTTCCTTTTCAACAGATTCCTCAGTGAGGAGGGAAGGAATACAGGGAGAGCACAGGGCACACGAGTGCCTTCAGCAGCTGTGTCCACGTGGACATGAGACACATGGGACAGGGCATGAGGAGGTGCCCTCTGTCCTACCTGCAGAGCCACCCCAGAAATGGCCCTGCCACCTGTCCCCTTACCCAGCACATCAGTGGTGTTGATCTGCAGGATCAGCCAGCTGTGGCCATTCTCCTTGTAGGAGCCAAAGATGGTGAAAATGGTGCTCTTCTCACCCGGCTCGGTCAGGAGGCCGTACACAAACACCGGCTTCTCCGAGAACGTGAAGACTTTCCAGGTTTCCCCTTCGTTTGTGCTGTATCTGCACAAAAAAAAGGAGGCTGGCAGTGATGCCAGGGGCATGTCCTGCGTGCTGCAGGGCACTCTCTGCCATCCCCAGCCCGAGCACCAGAGGCAGTCCCTGTGCCCTGACACTCACTTGAGCTGGTCAGTCTCGGTGCCTTGGGCGATGGCCACCAGAATTCCCCCGTGGTCACCCCAGGTGTAGTAGTGGGGTCCAGACAGGGCCTGGAAGAGAGACAGTGCTGAGGGGTGATCAGACCTGTGCTGAATGAAGGGAAAATGGCTTTGTCAGAAACTCTGCCTGACCCAAGCTAATGCTTCAGCCTTGGCCAAATCAAGTGTCTGGAGGCACCAGAGATTCAAGCGTTTGTGGGACACCACCTGCAGATGAGAATGGCCAGCCCATTTCCCCTAACACATGTGTGTAAAAGCTGCACCGAGCCCTGGACTCTGCTCCTGCTGAGCTCTCTGCATGGAAATAATCAGTGGAAGAAGTGCCATGACACAAAACCAGAGTCCATCACTCCTCCTCTCATTTGTCACCTCTGTGAGGCTTTCCTGACCTCAGCAGTGCCTCGTGGCCCTCCCAGGACTGCAGAGAAGTTGGTTCTCAGGCTGTGGAAGGTGTTGTGAATGCTCAGAGAGAAGTGGGGCCAGGGCATGCAGAAACAAGCCCTGGAGACAATTCATCCATCCAACCGGTGGCAAGAAGCTTGGATTTCACGCTCACCTACACCTCCAGCACACAATCAGCCTTGCATTCCCATCCAGGGAGCCCAGAGCACCTCGGGATGAAAACAGGGAGCATGTCCATGCCAGACCCTGCTCACAGGACGTGCTGTCACACTTGGGGACATTCTTACACAGGTCACTGAATGCATTGTTCTTTTCTTCTCTGGGCTGTGAAATCTCCGCAGTGATCTGCAGAGCAGGGAGCCTCCCAGCCTGCTGCTGCCCAAAGCTGAGCAGGAGGAGTTGTGGTGCTGCTCCTCAGCTCCACTGCTGGGTCATTCTGCACCTCTGCTCATGATACAAAGATCAGTCAGGAGCTCGGTGCTGGTGGCTTTGGATCAACACTTCCTCAGAATGTTTTAATTGCACTCCAAGGCAAACCTGCTGAGCTTGGCACCTGAAAGTCTCTGTTTTTGGATACCCTGCCCCATCTGTCAGCTCCTGCCTGGCTGCAGAGTCCCCATGGCTGCTCTCCAGCTGGGTTTTGGAGCCAGGAGCAGCCTCTGAACCACCTTTGGCACCAGCCAGACCTGTGGCATGTCCCCAGCGCCGCTGCCTCTGCCCAGACCCCACCCTGACCACACAGCCCTCGCCGCGGGAGAAGGAGGCTGCTCAGTTCCCAGGATTAAATATCTTGCAGATGTTGGAATACCACATTACACTGGCTGCAGAGTGCACAGGCAGACCACAAACACTGCCACAGACCAGAACATCCACTCAGTAAACAGCAGCAAACTCCCCATAAACCCAGGGCAGCATCCCATGTTCCTGGAGGAAGCCAGAGCCTCTCCAAACACTCACACACAAAGTCCTGGCTGTCAGTCCCATCTAAAACACACCAAATGACTGAGGAAAAGTTCTGCCAGGTGTAAAGGAAAAACAGAGGGACCTCTCCTGTGTCTGAATCCACCATCTACACCAGAGGTTCCTCTCCAACCAATCCACGCCTGGTCCTTCATCTAAAAACCTTCTTCCCTCATTTTAAGGCATTGAGCGCCTTCCAGCTCTTGGATTCATATGAAATCACCTTTAATGTAACCCATCTACATTGCTGCCAAAATTCTTCCTGCTCCCCCGCCTCTCTGGCCGATCTGGCAGGTGTAAGAGCAGCCTTACCTCTCTCCACCTTGCTCCAGCACTGCTCGAGACATAAACATTGGTTTTCCTTGCCATGTTCTTGCCAACAGAGCCTGGGAGAATGGGAGAAATCATCCTTCTTGAGGAATGCAAAGTGATTGCTCAAAAGGAAGCCAGACACCTCCAAACTATTTTTATCTGTGATTGAGGAGATGATTTTTCACACTGTAAATTAATCCCTTCAAAAGCAAATATTTCAAGGACTATTACAAGTTTTAAAAGCAGATGGGGGAAAAACCCATGGCTACAAACATGATTAAACAAAATGTGTGCGTTCTTCAGCAACAGAGCGAGACAAACAGGAATTTCTGAATCTTCAAGAAGCCCTTCACAAGGATTAAGAAAGAGGATCAGAACAGAGCAGGTTTCTCACATCTCTGTGCTGCAGTGAAATGTTCATTCTGTAATTACCGTATGGGGAGTGCAGCAGAGAGAGGACAGCAAAATGCACCATTTAATTGCATTTTATAACCTGCTTGTACAAACTAAACAGTGCCTGACAAAAACACCCCTGAGCCAAGGGAAAAGCAGTACCAGTGGCAATGATCAGTCCTGGTGCTGACTCCTTGGAGAGGATGGGCATCCTGCGCAGCTGGAAATTCAGCAGCTGGCTCAGGCGCTGGGCCAGGTGGAGAGAGCAGCCCTGGGACAACTGGGAAAGCAGAACAGTGGATTAACATCCATCCCTCATCCTGTCTAGTCCATCCCTCTCTGCTTGGAAAGGTGAGGAGAGCCTCCTTCGTGGTGGCACTGCTCTTTCAGCCTCTTTTCGTACAGCAGGAAAGCCCCCAAGACCACCGAGCTAGCAAACCACAGCCCCAAATACCACTTTTGGGGGGGCTCTTCTGGCTGTCCCACCCACCCCGTGGTACCTGGCAGTCGATGTGCTCCCCATAATGGGTCTGTGCCGGGGGCTGGAGCAGCTCCCAGGTGCCGCCCTTGTCGAAGGTGATGACGGAGCGCATGTTCTCCTCGCTGAAGGAGCCGTTGATCAGCGTGGCGATGTAGACGCCCCGCACGCCTTCCACGCGGTGGAAATCGGCGAAGGGCTCGTTGGCAAAGTACCTGAGGGGTCGGGGAACGGAGATTGAACCCCGCCCTGTAAGTCTGGGGGTGTGGGGGATTGTCAGGCCAAGGTAACGCCTTGATCCGGCGCAGCCAAAAATCACGGATGTTCTCGTTCGCCACTGTGTGGGTCCTGTCTTACCTGACCAAGGTGTCGCTGCCAGCTCCCCCTGGGCTGTAGTAGAGCACATTTTCCAGAGACAGGGAGAACTTCAGGCCCTCTGCCTCCGAGATGTAGAGGTTGGTGCGGTTGTTGTCGTGGCTGACACACACAAACACCTGGTCCTCCGAGGCGTCAGCAATGTAATATTCCTTTGGGACAGGAGGAACAGGCTTCATGTGTGTGTGCACACAAGAAGGGTTTACACACAGGCTGGTTTAGATTTCCTCTTAGCTTGCTTCCACCTTTTTTGTATTTTTTCCACTCAGCAGGTGGAAAATCTTCACTTTGCTTTTTCTGTTGTGTTCCCTCCCACAGTGATTCCTGTCCTCTGCCCTGCAAAGCCCTCTGGAAGCAGCATTGGCTGCCAAGCCCCATGTGTGCTGGATCTCTGGACCCCCCTGAGGCTGGGAGTGCACCCCACTGCCCTGCCAAGCACCAACTTGCTTCTCATGCCCTCCTTCATCCCCACCAGGCTGGGGACACCACGGCATGCCTGGTTCTTTGCAAGCCCTGGTGGCGCCCTGGGCTTCCTCAGCCTGCAAGAATTGGATGCTCCAGGTCATGCCAGTGCACCCCACGCCATGGGAAGAGGTAAAATCCCCAAAAGCAGAGTCAGAGCAGTGGGATCAGCCCCTCTCTGGTATCTGGGCCTTGCTGCCAGCCCCCATCCCCAGTGACTGTCCAGGTGCCATTGTGTAAACCACAACATCATCCCAACATGAGCCTTTGCTCTGCCACCCCTCCCAGCAGGGTCATCCAAGGTCCCTTCCCACTCCTGCAGCATCTGGAGCTGCTGCTGACACCGCAGGGTGTCCTTGGCATGGCAGGGGCCTGGGAGGCTGCTCGGAAAGCACCACTTACCTTAATTGGATGCTTGGTAACGAACTGTGCCACCCGCATGGGCTTGCGGTTGAAGGAGACCCAGAGCTGGACCGAGGGTGGCTGTGAGCTGCCAAGCAAACGCTGTGCAGAGCACAGGGACACGTTAGGAGGGGCTCTCACCCCAAAAAATCACCCTCATCTCCACTGGGACCACCCAGTGCCTGGGATTTCCCCCTCCCTGCATGTGGGCAAAGCGTGGCAGCTGCCTGATGTTGGGAGCAGTGATCCCCACTCAGGGTTTAAATTGCCACAGCCAGGCCTCAGCAAGCAGACAAACTCTCCCTCTTGGTCAGTCGGGTGGGGTTAAGGGGGCTGGTTTTAATTCCTTCCTTTTGCTCAGTGCACACTGACCTTTCCTTCCTATTTTTGAAGATTTGCGCAAAACGAAAGGCGCCAGCGCAAAGCCGAGAAAGCAAAAAAGCTGGGGGCAACCTACTTCATACAGGATGCCCACGGTGAGGACCTAAACCCAGATCTAGGCTCCAAAAATAAGCGGCCTGGATTTTTTTTTTTTTTTTTCCTCAGGCTCTGTATCACTAAGCAACCGTGCCTCCCACGGAAAGGAGCAGAAGTCAGAGCCCTGGGCGCCGCTGCCACCCAGCCTGTCCTTTCCCCAGCACCGCCCCTGCTGCGGCCAGGCTTGGAGGCAAGTGCCTCATTCCAGACCTGGGGATGAGATTCCCGAGTGAGGGGTTTGCAGCCAGCCTCTCTCTGTCTCAGTGTTTCCCAGCAGTGCTTGCTGTGGTGTGGAATACGGGTGATTTTATTGATGTTTAGTCATTACAGCTGCAGGAGGGAGCAGGATGTGCTGCCCAGTGGCCCCTGAGTGCTCCAGAAGCAGAAAAAGCTCCAAAGCACGCCCAAACAGGGCCCAAACCCTCCTCGTGCTTTCAGGATGCTGTCCCTGAGCTCAGTGGCTTCTCTGCAGAGACACAAACCACCCCCAGTGTTTCACCCTACACCAGCACCGAGCCCTTGATAAAATCTCCTGCAAACCACAGAGCAGGCACAGCGCCAAGGGGCCGGGCCCTGGGAGTTACAGGCTGTACTACCTGCAAGGGAGACTTCTGAGAAACTGAAATTGCTCTGCAAATGTTCCCTGCCTCTGTCAGACCCCGCTGTGCCCGCTCAGGGGGCTGGAGGTGACACACCCATCACTTACTGCCTAGGAAACCCTCCCTGTTCTGCCAGCAGCTGCCCCTGAATAAGGGTTCCTTCTTAAAACACTCAATGGCAGCTGCAGGGGAGAAATGCCTCTTGTGAAAAGAAAGCTGCTCCTTAAATTCTAGAAGGATCAGGACTTCATCCCTCTGATGCTGTTTGTGATCTAGAAAGGCCTGGCCCTCAGAGGAAGCACAGGCACTTTCTTGCTTTCTTTCAGGTTTGTTCGAATTTGGCCAAGAATTGTGAAAAGCACAGAGAGGCTCCGGCTGCAGAGGGACCAAAAGACCACTTCTGCTCACCCATATCCTCTTTTCTTAGGAAAGCAGACTGAAAATGCAGCTTTCTTTCCAGGCTGGAGCACATTAGGCTGCTTGGACCTGGTCCACATTTGATGGTAATCTCCTCTGACAAGCGGCCTCCTTTAACCACCGAGCTGCCGAGCCACATCCCCCTTCCCTGCCACCCCCACCCCAACGTCCTTCCCAGCCATCCTGTGGTTTTTCCCGGGTCCCAGCCCTCTGCAGGCTGACCTACTTCTGCCCAGCCTGCCGGAGGCAGGGGTATGGAAACACCACGGCAAGAGCGGCACGGGCAGCCACTGCTGTGAGCCCACAGGGGCTGGCAGCTGCTGGCGGGCTGGGTGACACCTCTGTGACAAGCCAGCGAGCTCTGAAGGCTGCGAGGTGCAGCGGGGAGTGGCACCACCCCTGGCAGGAGCTCTTGCCCGCTCTGGTTCTGCACCACATCAACCCTCAGCAGTGAATTCCCCGCCCATCACTCACCACAGACTTGGTTGCAAACATGTATTTGTCCCTGAGCTGGAAGTCTTCGACATCCTCCAGGATTATCTCCTTGTTTTCCCGGCTCTGGAAGAAGTCTGTGCTGCGGATGACCGTGGAGGCCCCCGAGGGCTCGTGCCGCTCGATGTACACCGTGGTGGGCTTGTCGTAGGGCTCAACCCCCCTGGGGAGGACAGGGGACGTGGTGGGACTGGAGAAGGAGGCAGCAGGAGCAAGGAGATGGGGCAGGGGGAGTGGGCAACACCCTTGGGTGCCAGTGTGGGTGGTGTCACTTGGGCCAGCCAAATCCCCACAGTGCAGAGGGAGGGGAGCAGGGGGCAGGGCTGGAACACACCCTGGTACCCAGATTCTTGATTTCCACAGGGCAGCAAACACTGCAGGAAGTGAGGAGTGAGAGAAGACAGGAGCTGGGTGCACACAATACATACCAAGAAAAGGACTTCACGTGTTCCTGAATCATTATCCACGTCTGGCCAAAGTCATCTGATTTCCAGAGCTGCAGCAACAAAGGTGAGAGATGCCAGTGGGATTGGGACACAAACAGACCCAGTCCTTTTAGACACCCAGTCTCAGACAGGACAGACACATATCCACCCATGGCTACTCCCATGACTTCTTTTCATGTGACAGCTTCTGGAGCAACAGCAACTTTTCTTACAGAATTGCCCAAACAGCAAAAAAAAACATTCTTTAGCCTTCTACCAGAAGGATTTCCCTCTGTTTCACCTCCAGGTTTTACTCACTGAGTCTATCTGAAGGTGCTGTAACTATTTTCAATCTTTACCCAACAACTCCAGAGGGGAAAAAAAAAAAAGTGTTTATGTTCAAGCAGCAATTTGTTATTCAAGGACCCAAAGCCAAACCACAGGCCCACATGAAACACTGCAGAGGTCATCCTGCCTCAGCTGCCAGTGCTCTGTGGTGAGTTATGACCACGACAGTTGGGTGATGGATACGGTTGGGAGCAGCGTGGATGGAGGAAAAAGGAAGGGAAATAAGACAGGCAGCCTGCAGGTATTATATCCTCATTTCCAGAGGATAAGACAGACTGTGGGGAAGGAGGTGTCCTGGCTGATTTGCACAGCTCTGCATGTGAGATCAGACACCCTGAATGGCCAAAGCATGAAGCCACATGGCCCTGGCTCTCAGCTGTGGGGGACAAAACAGGCCACAGGAACATCCCAGCAGGGCAGGGGTAGGATGCTGGTTCCCCACCTGGGCAAAGTGCTCACCTGTTTGTTAGGGTGAGACCTGTCGAAGCCCAGGAGGAGGTTGGGGTTCCTGCTGTGCAGCAGGAGGTCTGCTGCTCTGAAGGGAATGGAGAAGCCTTGGATGGTGTTGCAGAAGTCGGTGGTGATCCAGAGGTACGGGGCGAAGGCATCCACAAAGATATACTGGGAGGGGAGGGACAGACAGGGGAGAAGGTCAGAGCAGAGCTCAGGCTGCCAGGAATGAGGTGCACACCCCAGGGCAGCCTTTGGGAGGGCACACTTCGGAGGAGAAGAATTAGGCTGTGCCAGCCACCCCTCTCCCACCACACTCTGAGCGTCACCAAGCCATCCATGAAGTGCCTGGCACACGCCAGCTCTGCCCCAGGGACAGCCCAAGGGGTGTCCAGGCTCCCTGTGACAGCAGGGATAAAGGCCCAGCTGCCAGGCCCTCCTCACCCTCTTGTTGTCAGCCGGGCTGTGGTAGAACTGGGCGATGGCCACCTCGCTGCTGTTCCCCCCATCGAAGCTGAACCTCTCCGAAATCTTCTTAAAACTCTTCCCATAGTCATAGGACACATAAACCTGCAAAGGAAGAGCCCCACGATGAGAAGCACAAAGTTCTGAGCTCCCTTCTGACAGATTTGGTGAAAACTCAGTGAACTACAAGGCGGGGTAAGAGTTGAGATTTTCCCAACCGTGCCTTGAACCCATGGGACAGTGCCGAGGATATTTAATATTTTTGTGCCTCTGAACCCAAACTTGTGGGCCTTTATCGTGTTTCTCAGGACACAAGAGCTGTAGCTCAGCAGCCAGCACCACCTTGCCTGGCCCAGAAGCAGAAAGTGCACCTGGAGAGGGCCAGGGTGTGTTACTTACATCGCTGTTCTTGGGACCCAGCAAGGACAGGCTGTCCCTGGCCAAGGCCACAATCACATTGCTCTTCTCTCCTGCCCAGTGAACGACCATCTGATTGTGGGAATCGTTGAGGCTGACCTGCAACACCAAGGGAAAGGACACCCTGAGTCACAGCCTCACCCACAGGGACAGCAAACACCCACTCCTGCCACCCTTCCTTGGAGACACCAGATTTTGGCAAAACTCATCCAAAGCAGCGCCTCTCCTGACCACGTCGGCAGAATGTGCCTAAAAGGGTAAACTTTCCCTTTTTTCTTCCTCAGACAAACAGGATTCAGGGGATGATGAGAAAGAACACTCAAACCAAGGACTGGGAAGTGTTTTCAAATCCTGGTGAGGCCACAGGGAAACAGAAGCAGCTTTCTGCCTGACAGAAAGCAGAGGGCCAGGCACCAAAGCTTTCTCTCTGGTGACCAGCAGCAGGACTCGAGGGACTGTTTCAGGGGAGGTTTGGGATGGATCTCATCCCAAAGGTTCTTCCCCCAGAGGGTGCTGGGCACTGCCCAAGCTCCTCAGAGAATGGGGACAGCCCCGAGAGCTCCAGAAGCATCTGGACAATGCTCCCAGGGATGCACAGGCTGGGATGTTGGGGTATCTGTGCATAGCCAAGGGTTGGGCCCCTTCCAGCCCAGGATATTCTGTGATTCCATGCTGGTTTCCAGCACACTCAGAGCCGTGCTCGATCCCGTAATTCCCGTGTGTGTGGTATCTGCCAGCAAAGGGCTGGTTTCTATGGGGAAGCTCTCGCAGCACCAGCACAGTGCGAGCTGACGGCGCAGGACAAGCCCTCAGTGGCTGTCACCAGCCAGCAGGGACAGCCAGGCGTGCCGGGAGAGCCGGGGAAAGCAGCTCAGCTCGGCCATGGATGGGTGCCCCGCTCCCTGCAGGGAGGACGTGCGTGCCTGAGCCCTCGCACGCCACAGCTCAGCCCAGGGCTGCTAACCCCGGGGCTCGGGGCCTTGGGAAGCTGTAAAAATACAGGGATAAGCCCTTCTTAGGCTTGATACCCTGCAGCTCTCGCTGACCCCGGGATCAGCGAGCAGCACCGCCTGGGAGAAGGGGCTGCTTTAACCTCCAGCAAGCGAAACACTTGGCAAAACAAGGTCTTTATTCTGCAAGAAGACAGGAAGGGGGGGAGAACCAAGTAGAAGCCCTCAAATCCCTCTTATGCAATAGGCTCACAGGAGGGGAAAGAGGACAGACCCCAACCCTGGCATCCCTCACCCCAGGAGCATCCCCCGGGGCCGGAGCCCCCCGGCTGCCCGGGCAGGGACCCCCCCACCGGGCAAACCCTGCCAGAGCCCCTGGCTATGAACACAGCACAGATTTAGGTCAGGCAGCAGCAGCAGCTACAACGCCAGGCAGCCGGAGCCCTGCGTGCCCGCCGGAAGAAAAAACAACAACAAAAAAAATTCAAAGGAAGAGACGTTGTTTGAGGATGCAGGGGAACAGGACGGAGCAGGAGGAATTGCTGCTGCCCACTGAGACAGCCGACAAACAGCCTCGGGTGTGGAACTCAGCTCCGTGCTCCCAGTCCCCCTCCCCTGCTCTGGAAGCAGAAAAACCCCGTTTAAATCTCCGACATCTCTGCTGGTTTATTTTGGGTGCAGCTTTTTTGGGTGACCAGCTGTGTTCAGGCTGCACTGTTAGGAACACAGAACTTGGCCCTTTAGATCCTCTCAGTCAAGAGGGGTTTGTTACTACCTCAGTGCCAATTTTAAT
>VYXF01006610.1:200650-219807 GCA_013397295.1 Polioptila caerulea
TCTGTGGTCAGTTCTGTGCTCGGTGCTGTGGTCAGTGCTGTGGTCGGTGCTGTGGTCAGTTCTGTGGTCAGCGCTGTGGTCAGAGCTGTGGTCGGTTCTGTGGTCAGTGCTGTGGTCAGAGCTGTGGTCGGTGCTGTGGTCGGTGCTGTGGTCAGTGCTGTGGTCAATTCTGTGGTCAGTGCTGTGGTCAGAGCTGTGGTCGGTGCTGTGGTCGGTGCTGTGGTCAGTGCTGTGGTCAATTCTGTGGTCAGTGCTGTGGTCAGTTCTGTGGTCAGTTTTATGGTCAGTTCTGTGGTCAGTTCTGCGGTCAGTGCGATCCCCACAGTCGGGCTCTGCCCTCACGGTCGCCCTTTGGCCGATCTGCCGAACCCTCGGAGACCCAAAGACCATCGTTAACCCCCCGTGCCCGCCCTGCAGCGCTGCCCCCAGCCCGCTGTGTTACCCGGGGAGCTGCTCACCCCCCTGCTCCCCCACCAAGGGCCAGCAGCGCCTCCGGAGCCCCGGGGACCCCCTCCATCCTCGGGGTGTCCCCCACGGCGTGCAGAGAGTGACCCTCGGTCAGCTCCCCCAGGGCCAGCACACCCACACTGCTGCCATCCCTCATTAATTAACGCCAGATAATGGCGAGAGACGTGGCCCGGGGCAGGAGGAGGCAAAGAGAGACTGGAGGGGGAGATGGGAGACCTGGAGAGCAAAGAGGGGGCACAGAGGCAGAGAGAGCAGAGATCCCCAACGGGGAGAGAGAGGGCAAAGAGGCCAAAGGCAGGGA
This sequence comes from Polioptila caerulea, assembly GCA_013397295.1. NCBI lineage: Eukaryota > Metazoa > Chordata > Aves > Passeriformes > Certhiidae > Polioptila > Polioptila caerulea. Next base: position 201,420 of record VYXF01006610.1, read on the forward strand.
GGCAGAGAGACACCGGACCCAGCTGAGAGGGAGCAGACAGCAGGGACAGGAGAGGGATGGCAAAGGAGCAGAGAGAGGGCAGAGAGTGAGGACAGAGGGAGCAGAGGCAGAGAGGAGAGGCACAGGCTGGGAACAGAGAGCAAAGGGGCACAGAGATGGGGAAATGAGGCACAGACAGGCAGTCACAGGGGAAAAAAGGGCCGAAGGAAAGAATTCAGAGCTAAGACACACACAGAGCACAAGCAGAGCAGAGTCCATGGGATCCTGTTACCCACCTCTTGTCTTGAAGCAAGTGAACCAGCTGCCCTCCTGCCCCAGAACCCAAATCTCCTCTGCTCCTTCTGCCCTACATCCCAGCCCACCCCTTGGCAAACCTGCCAGACCCACACTCCAGCCCCAACGTGTGCCCTCAGCTCTGGTGTGCCCCTGCCTGGCACCCCAAAACTCCCTGTCCATCCCTCCCCAGGGACTCTTGGCAGCCTTGGTGTCCTTCCAGGCCCTGCTGCTGCTCCCCGTCCTCGGCTCCATCACACAGGACCCGGTGCTTACGAAGGATTACAACACTTTTTATTCCCACGCAGCCATTTCACAGAGTACAAACACAAGACAAGACACCAACACAGACAGCCCCACCCACGACCACCAGCACCCCAAGGCTGCTCCCCACTCTTTCACCAGGCACCCCAATGCTGCCCTGTGCCCGCAGAACCCAGCCCTGCTCCGACCCTCAACCCTTGCACACCACACACACACTGCAGGGAATTTCATCCCTCCTTCCTCTGGCTCTTGTTCCTGCCCACCAGAAAGCCCTTCTTTCCAATTACTGGCACCAGCTTGTCACCACCACAGCACAATGCCAAGATTTCCAGACCCCCATGGACGAGTTTGGCTCTCTGAAGCAAACCTCAGCACCACTCTGCTCCGGAGAGGAGAGGGTGACAGAGTCCCAAGGTGTCCCAACATCCAGTGATGGCAATGCACTGCTCTGGCCGTGACCTGTGCCCCAACACCTACCTCTGGTTGAGTCTGTGAGCTCATAAGACCCTGGTGGCAGCTCCCAAGGACAGTGGAGCCCTGCAGCTGTCCATGTGAGGGGACAGCACGTGCTCCATCCTGTCCCACACTACCAACACTGGTGTGGGCCACCTACAGTGCACCCCACAAGGGAGAGCCTGGGGAAAAGCTGCAAAACCCCTCCTTGAGTCCGCATCAATGATGGAAAGCTGTAGAAAACCCCCCAAATCCCAGTCCCACATCGCTGCTGGCGAACATCCTCCTCAGTCTTGCCGTTGCTGCCGCTGTGCCGGCTGCACGTCACCTCCACCTCCGGGTGCGCGTCCCATCTCTCTCCAGGTCATGTCCCTTTGCCTCCTCGCAGCATGGCCGGGTGGGCAGCAGCGTGGCCATGGCAGGGGGGCTGTCTCCTACCCTACAAAGACTCAGGCTGACGCGAGAACAGTTTTTGGCTGGGCGGCGGGGCCGCGCCTACGAGGTCAGGTGCCGCGGAGCTGAGCGCAGGCACAGCCACAGCTGGGCTGCCACAAGGAGGGTCACTCGGGCACGGTGCTCCCCTGAAGAGCTGGAGGCTGCCAACACAACAAGACCCACGTGAGCTGGGGCTCTGGCACACACGCAGTGGGTGCCTCCCTCCCAGATGCCCCTTGAATCGTGCCAGGCTGGCCCCCACCCAAATGCCCGACCTCGTGCAGTGGAATCCAGACTCTGCCCACGGCATTTATCCTACCCTGCAGGTACCATCACCTCCCTTGCAGCTTGACAGCTCTTCAGAACCTGCCAGCAGTGCCCTCACAGCCCTCAGGTGACAGGGACAGCGCACATCTGGCTCCCTGCCCTCCACACCCCTTTGTCTGCAACACCTCCCAGCCACCTTCCCCACGGTGCTCCCCCCACAGCCCCTCAGTTTGGGGGTGGCAGTCCCCTGCTGTGCCCACCCCGACCCCGGTACTTGCCCCTGCAGCTCTTGCCATCCCCCTGCAGTGTCCCTGTCACACAGCTGCACAAGGGCCCGTCCGCCCGGCTCGTGCAGATCTGCTCACAGCCGCCGTTGTCCTCGCACCAGTCCGACCCTGGACACAAACAGCAAAGGGGCACACCTGAGCCATGCTCCCACACCACAAGGCCCTGGTCCTTGGCTGCCCGAGGCTGGGATGGCAGACAAACCCCTCAGCCCTCGCTGGGGTCCCACACTTACGCTTCCTCCTGATAGGCCCCACTGAGAGGATCTGCTCCTTGGACTCGTCAGTGAAGGCGCTGGCCATCCTCGTGTGCTGAGGGCAGTTCTGTTCAGGGATAAACATTGCATCTGACACCCTCAGCCTCTGCACAGGCCCCCTCTGTGCCCCTCCAGCTGTCCCAGCTCCCAAAGGGACCCTGCAACCAGGCTCAGAGAGCACAGGTCCCGAGGTGACCTGCCCGTGACAGAGCATCTCCTCCTCATGCCTAGAGGGACACACAACCCTCCCATCTCACCCCGAGCGCTACATCTCTGGTCTCCTCTCTGATGCCACATCAGCAGGGCTCACTGCACTCTGGAAGAGCCCTTCAAATCAAGCAGCCCCTCCCTCTGCCCTCGCCCCACTCACGATTTTGCAGGAGTATTTCTCGGAGTCGCAGAGGGAGACGGCGCAGTGCAGGTGAACCTCGTCGTAGTCCCCGATGAACTTGAAGACGGTGACGTGGAAGCGACACGTCAGGGACACCCCGTTCTCCTCTATGCCAATGGTGTTGTCCTTCATGTTTTGGCACCTGTGCAAAGCACTGATGGTCAGCGCCACCCTGCTGTGCCTGGGACCCTCCCTCAAGGGGGTCCCTGTCCCCACAAGGCTCCTCACCCCAGGTCCCAACATGGGATGCTTAGACCCTGCCATGGCTTGTCTGGACAGGGGGGTCATGCCCTGCCTCTGTCACCTCCCTCTGGCATTTCCAGCTTCCCAAAATGCCTGTGCTATGATCCATATCTCCCTATCTCCTGTAGTTAGGTGTTGTCCCCAGCACCACTGACATGAGGAAAGTGCTTCTCTCTGCACCTGGTACTCTGTCACATGCGGGGCTCCTGGCTATGTCCACACCAAGCAAATTAACTCCTGCTCTAACAACACTGCTCCTCAGCCTTCCCAGATTTTGATCAACCGCCTCATTGGCCAATAAGTCCTTGTCCCAGCTGATGCCACCACCCTTCCAGCACCAACAGACACCACGGAAACCAAGGGGGGCTCGTGGCCTCTCACCCTCCCTCGATGATGAAGTAGCGCAGTTTGTCGTTGCTGTCCCGTGAGGGGGTGGCGTAGCACTTGTTCAGCATCAGGATCAAGTGGTTGGAGTCGGCCCCCACCACAAAGACCCCCACGTAGAGCACGTCCCGGGTGGTGAGCACCACCTCGCCCTGCCGGTACGGGTGCTTGTAGGACGAGTTCTTGTACAGGGCCATCTTGGTGGTGAAGCTCCCCTCCTGCGTCGGCACTGTCAGGTTAATCACGCTAACGATGACAGAAAAATACTGGTTGGGTTGGTGGGAAGGTTTTGAACCCTCACATTTTTGCCTTGCTTCAGAACCAGCACTGCCTCCCCCATCTGTGTAATGGGGCCTGCTCCTACCTGAGCATCGGCCGCACAACTGAATCCAGGGAGATCTTGATGTCCAGCTCATAGGCACAGGAAAACTCCACGTTGATGGTCCTGTCCCGGGTGATGATGTTGCCCGTGTTGTTGGCACTCTCAATCCACACCGTGTTCTTGTACACTATGTGAGTGCTGTTGGACTGCACAGGGAACACAGGGCACTGCTTAAGTCCAGCTGTCTCCACTTCCCTGCTCCTAGTGAGCACCTCTAAATGAGCTGTGTGACAAGGGACCTGCTGCCCCTCCACCTCTGGCCAGAAAGGGCATGGAATGGTGGGGCTTGGAATTGCATCCTTACTCTACAAATCCTTCCTGTGTTCTCCTTGACCCCCAGCCCATTAAAGCACCTCCCAAGCATCACTTGCACTGACCAGCCCCAACCCTGGAGCTGAGCTGAACTGCAGTGGGCTGTGCCACACTCCCAGCTCTGTGTGCCCCCTGTCCCAGCTCACCTGCACCAAGTTGCCACAGTTGCCTTTGGTGTTGTTGATCTGGAAGGAGATGAAGTCCTCCCCTTCGATGCCGGGGCAGTGGCGGTCGTTGACCCGCACGCCCTCACGCTCAAAGCCCAGCTGGAACAGCTTGCACTTGGAAATGGACACCTCCATTTGGGCAGCCTTGCAGGTCACCTCTGCATCAATGATGTCGTGGGTGGCTGAAGGAGAAGATGACACAACTTCAGATCACCACAAACGGCCTCTTGGCTCTTCTTTCTACCACTAGAAATGGGCTGGGTTCATCTCCTGTGGTGTGCTCTGCCCATCCTACATCCCAGCTGCTCAAACTGCTCCCACATCAGAGATGCCCATAATGTGCACCCTGGAAAAGCTGTTCCCTACTCTCTGCTCCCCTCCTGAACTGTGCATGCTCAGGGAAACTCATCTTAGCAGAGGTCACAGCCTTCAGCATGTCCCTTCCCAAAGCCCCTGTGGCACAATGGCCCAATGTGGGGCTCAGCACTGACCCCACAGCTGAGAAGAGAGGACTCACTGTTCCCATAGGACCAGGAGCAGGAGACTCACTGTTCCCAAAGGGCCAGGAGCAGGGGACTCACTGTTCCCATAGGGTGGGGGCTCGATGCAGCCGCACAGCTCCCCGCCGTTGTCCAGCTCGCAGGTGCGGTTGGGGCAGTCGGCGCCCACGCAGGGATCTTCCACCACTCCTGCTAAACAGCACAAGACACAGCACAAACACAACCTTTACCCTCAGAGCACAGGGCAGCCATCTCTAGCCCCTCTCCCCTCGACCTGAGCAGCCCCAGTTCTCTTACAGCAATTCTCCTTCTCGATCCACTCGGTGCCCAGGATGCCGAAGGTCCGGCAGGCTTCTCCGTAGGCAGCCAGCGAGCCGCACAGCTGGACCTTCTTGTGGTTGTAGCAGCCATCCAGAAAGCAGGACTCATAAAAGGGCAGCGGGTCCAGGAGGCCGTAGCAGGGCTGGAAGAAGCCTTTCATGTCAGTCAGCTTCAGGCAGTAGCTGTCACTCTGCAGCTCCTGAATCTGGACGTTGTCGCAGGAGGCGGCGTATTGCGAGTACTGCAGCTCGTTGCAGCTGTGGGCATCAGACACATTATGGGGGCTCCCTTCACGGCCAGCCCCGCTCCCATTCCTGCTCCCACCGGGTGGGAAAGGGCTGTCTGTCCACTCACCTCTTCTGCATGCCGTTGGTTTTCCAGCTCTGTGCCAGCACCACGCTGCTGACGGCCGGCTTGCCCCGCAGCGTGGCGTAGTCGTCGGTGCGGTCGCCGTTGAAGTTGCCGCAGAGGCCGCACACTTTGTTCTGCAGCCGCTCCCCGATGGTGATTTTGATGACGTTGAAGCCGTTGTAGCGGATCTGGATGTCGGGGCTGGAGTCGATGACCAGGAAGCCCTCCTGGCTGAAGATCTTGGTGGACAGCCCCGTGACGAAGGGGATGCTCACGAGGCTTCCGTTCACCTGGGGCGAGAGAAGGACACGGAGCTGATGTCCCTCCCATATCCTCTGCTCATGGAGTGGGTGTGAGCCACTCATTAAAGATTCCACGGCTGCCTCCCACTATCCCAGCTGTGAAAACATCAACAGTAGTCTGGGGCCCTTGTGGAGACCTTTGTGCAGCCTGGACTGCCACCCACTATCCCCTCCCAGCCCCACTCCAAGCTGGCCACCCCTGACGAGACCTCACCTTGACAGTGTTCCTGTCACTGATGAGGATCTGCTCCTCATTGATGTAGAAGTACACGGGGGAGATGATGGTGAGGTTGGGCGAGGACCACTTGTCGAAGTTGATGATGAGCTGGAAGGAGAAGTCGGGCAGCTTCTGGCAGATGGTGGAGAGGACGAAGGCGCAGTTGGCGGGGAAGCGGAGGAAGGCGCCGTCGAAGGTGCGGAAGACGCCGCCGCCGGCCGCCAGGCAGAAGGAGCTGCGGGTGCTGAAGCAGCCGCGGACGCCGTTGCGCAGCGCGCACTCCTCGTCCGACTTGCAGTGCCGCGGGTCGCACTGGATCAGGTTGCGCCGGAAGCAGCGGCACCGCCGCGTGCAGTCCCCGCTCCAGAAGAGCTGCTTGGGCTGAAAGAGGGACCCATCATCCCCGTCAGCCTCTGAGGATGTGTGGGACGAGGTTTACACCCCTCTGCCACAGAGCAGGACGAGCAAGAGCAGGAAACAAGGGCAGAGGAAAGGGTGCAAAGAACACGCTGACAGCTGGCACCTGCCCTGCAACACCTCTGCTACCCACACTCAGGTTTGCACTGCCACCACAACCTCTCTCACCTTATAAAGCCACAGTATAATAGAGTAGAATAGAATATATTATCATACAATATAATATTATATAACATAGAATAGAGTGGAGTGCAGTGGAATGGAATGGAATGGAATAGAATAGACTAGAATAGAATAGAATAGAATAGAATAGAATAGAATAGAATAGAATAGAATAGAATAGAATAGAAGAGAATGCATATATATATATGCTTAATACGCCCTTGGCCTCTTTTTTGCATCCTGCCAGCCACCAATCCATCTGCAAGGAAGCCCAATATGCCAGTACCTCAACACTGGCTCCTCATGGAACAGAGGCACCTCACACAAAACTGTTTCACTGGCACAAAATACAACCCACTATGGTATGACCAGTGCTATCAGCACAGCACTCTGCTGCTTCAAACTCCTCAGTGATATCCAGTAGCTACGAAAAAGCAAATTTCATGTGAAACACTAAATCTTCGATGTGTGAATACCTAGCACAGTGTGATCATACAATAGTGGACTTGGTCACTCATCAAAGAGTCTTCCCAGTGACCATCCTTCCCTCCATCCTGCCTCCTCCTGTGCTGACACCTAGGTCACCTTCACCCAACAACTGCAGGATGATTTTTTTTGGATTGAAAGGCTCCCTATGCAGCACACCACAGAAGGACATCCCTCTCCTCTCTAGCCCTGCTACCAGCCCACCCTGACTGTCATCCCCACTCAGACTCAGAAATACCATCCAGAGCGGGGCAGCAGGCCCCAAGAGCTGCGTACCTCGTAGTATTTGCCGTCAGAGTAGCAGCCACAGTTGTGGGGCAGGATGCAGCTCTTGCCATTGAGGACGTAGCCAGGGTCACACTGGCAGCCCTCCACGCAGTAGTGGCTGCAGTCGCTCTTCAGCCGGATGGCGGCACATCGGGGCTGGCACAGGGACACGCAGCTCTCGTAGTGGCTGTTGGGGGGACAGCTGACAGCTGAGCAGGGGACAAAGCAGACACAGATCAGCTCCATGGACACAACCAACCTGGCTCCCCACCGGGGACTGATCCAGACCTGTCATGCACGGTGCCAGGCTGTGGCCTCACCACGCCGTGAGAGCGGGGCCCCTGGGCCATGAGCTTGCTTGTTAGAAGGGAAAAACGACACTAATTTAATTTTCAGTCTCGTTAGCAAAGACAATTACTTCCCATCTGATTTGCCAGACAGATTGGCTGCCAGGGATGCGTGCGGTGCCCATCCTCAGGAGCCTGATTGAACAGCACATCATCATCTTATTGACAAGGGGCTGCAGCTTCTTTAGAGCAAACACACACTGCTGGCATTGAGGCTGACTGATGTAACCCCTGCTTAACAGTGGGAGATGGCTGAAGCTTCTGAGCTTGAGGCTTTCCATTTTCCATCCCTGTCCCTTCTAAGCTTGGGCCTCCCCTTTTTCCATCCCTACACCTTCTGAGCTCAAGGCTTTCTATTTTCCATCCCTGTCCCTTCTGAGCTTGAGCCTCCCCCTTTTCCATCCCTGCTCCCACTGTACCACCTGCAGCTTGTGACATCTCCAAGAGAATACGGTGTCTCAGACTTCACCCACCTCACCCAGCAAGCCTGGGTGGGATTGGCTACCAGGCCATTTGTCTCCCCTTCCCTGGTATCCTAGAAAAAGAAGGACTTGGAGGCAGGGTGGCACTTACAGCACGAGGTGAAGTTCCTCCAGCCAGTGATGGCAATGCCCTGAGTCTGGCACGTGCTGGCATAGTTCTGCAGCCAGCTGCAGGCTGTCTGCATGGCCCCCCCATCCACGCAGGTGTCAAAGAGGCAGTTCTTGTAGAAGAAGCCGGGGTTGATCTTGCTGTGGCACTTGGCAAAGACACCGCTTTGGCTGGGGATGAGGCTGCAGAGCTGCTGGGGCTTCCAGAATCCTTCCACCTTGCCGCAGGCCGGGCAGCGGTCGCCGCAGCCCACGCGGCAGAACGCGTCCCGCTTGGCCCAGCTCTGCACAAAGTCACTGATGCTGGCGGCCGGTGTCCCACCCACGGCCACCAGGTCGTCCTCGGGGTTGCCGTTGTAGCGGCCGCAGAGGCCGTAGGTGAGGTTCTGGAAGGCCCGCGGGATGGTGACAGACAGGAAGGTCTTCCAGTCGTACACCACCTTCAGCCCAAAGTCAGTCTCCACCACGATGTGGAATCCGAAGGCAAAGATGTTCACTTTGCCCTGGCCCAGCTTCAGGGGCAGGTAGAGACGCTCGTCGTTGACCTGGGGGGAGGAAACAAGGCACACACTGAGGGGGGATGATGGTGGGAGCTTCCACAGAAGGACGCAAATGAGGGAGGCTCAGCATTCCCAGAGACAGGTCCCTGCTGACCTCGCCTCCACACCCAAAACAAGGCAGCCAAAACAGAGATCCTCTCCCAAAACTGTGCCTGGCAGCACCCTAGGATGAGCCCAAGCGTGACCTGACCCCCAGAAAACCTTGAAGCCATAAGGCTCCATAGGGTTTTGCTCCACAGTTTGGGAGTCACACCTGCACAAACAATCACAGCCCTCGTGGCCCTGCACTCACCAGCACAGTGTATTTGTAGGCACGGTGGATGACGATGTTGTAATTAAAGACCTCCACTACAATCTGCTTCACCCACAGGGCCAGAGAGGTGTCCCGGTCCTCATTCTTGGCCGTGACCGTGAACGCCGGGAACGTGTCCGAGCGCTCCACCCTGGGCCGGGAGATGGTGGTGCACAGCACCAGCTCACAGCTGCTCTGGAAGTCGAAGGCGTAGCCATCAAAAGTCAGGTAGTGCCCGTAGCCCGAGATGATGCAGGAGGCATCGGTGCGGACGTGGCAGTAGTAGAGGCCGTTCTCCTCCAGGCAATACTCATCGTCCTTGCAGGACACGTTCTCACAGTACACGCTGTTGTCCGAGCCGTTGCAATAGCACAGGAAGTGGCAGGAGATGTCCATCCAGAAGGTCTGGTTGGTGGCCAGCTGCCGGCCCTCGAAGTTGCAGCCGCACTCGCGGCGGGGGATGCAGCGGGTGCCGCGCAGGGCGAAGCCCTCGTCGCACTGACAGCCCTCTGAGCACGTGTCCCTGCACACGGGGCCCGAGGCCAGGCTCTCGCAGGTCTCCACGCAGCTCATGCACTCCTCAAAGTGGCTGTTCTCCGGGCAGGAGAGAGCTGCAGGGTGGGCAAACACAGAGCCTGAGCCCCCAGCTCCGACAGCACGGGGTGAGGAACAGGCAAAAAGCGGGTGGTGACGGATTCAGGGGAAAAGAGGAAACAGTCCCAGCATCTTGTGGCCACTGGCTCATCCCATTTTCTTTGCAACCCTTTCTCCCCTCAGCCATCACCCTCCCCACGTCTCAGCTCTGTCTTGCCATGTGCCAAACATCACCTCCTCCTGTTATTTCCCAAACAAACACCACCCTGAAACCTCTGAGGCAGAGACTGGCACAGCCTTCCCATCATCTGCTTCCACACTCAGGATTTTTCACATTTGCTTGTGAATTATGAATGCTCTCCCATTCACAGCAAGTTTACAGCGACAGCTAAAATCCAGTGTTATTCAAATTATCCTCTGGTGGTGGCGCATGGCACCACCAGACACCATCTGCAGCTCCGGAACGCCCCTACAGAGCACCATAAAACTTCTGCTGCCTCCTGAAATGCCACCCTGAAACCGCTTCCCTGGGAAATCTGCCTCTGCTGGCACCAGAAACTACTGCCTGTGATTCCAGCATCCCGCACGAAAAGCTTCTCCCCCTCTGCACGCCCACAAATCCCCAGCAAAAACACTCTGCCTGGGTTTGGTGGGCTCCAAACTCCCTTCTCCCCACCCTGGGTGATGAAGGGCTTTGGCGGACTCACGGCAGAAGCTGTGGCTCCTCCACTGGCCAATGTCCACGTCGGCGTTCTTGCAGGCGCTGGCGTAGCGTGCCACCGAGTCACACAGCTCCGACACGTTGCCCCCGCTCTGGCACAGGCGGAAGAGGCACGTCCTGTAGTAGGCTGAGACATTGACCACGCTGTGACACTCCAGGAAGGAGCTGTTGGTGGGGTCGTTGATGATGCCACAGCTGGAGCGGCTCCTGTAGGACTTGAGCAGCTCCGAGTCATTGTTGCAAGCCATGAGCAGGTCCCCGCACTCGCCGTTGCAGATCTCGTCAAAGGTGGTCCAGCTCTCCAGGAAGAGCTCCAGGTTGTCCGTGAACTTGCCCTTGGGCAGGCAGAACTCATCGGTGGCGTTGTCGTTGAAGAGGCCGCAGAGGCCCCCGGTGCAATTGAAGTAGGAGGTGGAGAGGCGGATCTCCAGGAGGCCGGAGTCGTAGTAGCTGACAGCCAGGAGCCCCTCAGACTCCATCACAGTGCTGTTGTCAGTCCTGTAGATTTCCAGGCGCCCAGAGGGGTGGAAATAGGGCAGCCCCACGTCATTACCATTCACCTACAGGGAACAAGGTGGGGAGGCTTCAGGGAGGGTGATGTGGCTTTGCCCAGCCACACTGTGCACATTAAACACTTCCAGACCCACCCTTCAAGGCCCAGAGCTTCCTGTGAGTGAGGCCACACAGTTGTATCTTTGGGTTTTGCCCCACAGAAAGCAATTTTTCTTCCAGGGAAAATGCAAGTTGCAGGAGAAGGAGGAGGCAGGAAAGCCTCCTCAGCAAACAGAAGGAGCAGCGCTGTGGCAACAACTTCACAGGCACCCAAAGGGTCTCCACATGATGGTTCAAGCGTCCCTGTGGTGTCCACAGACCCATAAGCCCTCCTCCACTGGATCACACCACAAGCCACCACCTCCCACCCTGTCCCTGGGAAGCACCTTTACCTTAATGTCTGACAGCCTGGTGCCTCCAATCTTCACCTCCTGTCCGGCCGCCTGGACCCGCACGACGCGCGGCCCGTTGGGAGCAGAGCCGGCCTTCTTCTGGCTGATGTCCACCTCAATGAAGTCTGGCCTCTCTGGGCAGGTCTTGAGCAGCGTGTAGGACTGTTCCAGCGGGTAGGGGAAGGTGATGCCATCAAAGGTCTGCAGCACCTGGTCCTGCCCCACCAAGCACACGGTCTCCCGCTTTGGGTAGCAGCCCCGGTAGCCGTTCTCGATGGTGCAGATCTCTCCCTCGGGGCAGGTGGTGTTGAAGCAGCTGGCCTCCCCGCCAGCCTCGCAGTGGCACTGCACAGTGCAGTCTGGTGACAACCAGAAGGACTCCCCGATGGTGTAGTAGCGGCCGTTCACGTCACAGCCGCAGCCCTGCACGGGCACGCAGCGGTCGGCGCTGAGGACGTGGCCCTCGGGGCACTCGCAGCTCTCGGTGCAGGGGGAGGTGCAGGCCAGCGGGGCCGTGAGGTCCGAGCAGGTGGCAGGGCAGCTGCTGGCACACACCGAGTACTGGCTGAGCTCCGGGCACTGCACGGCCGCCGCTGTGGGCGCAGAGGGGTGACAAACAGAAGGGACATGTCACAGCACAGCTCGGGGCCAGCTGCCAGCTTCACACTGACCACAGCAGAGACAACACAGAGTGAGCCATGAACCCCTCAGTGGTAGGATTGGCACCTCCATTTCCCACCCAGGCCTCCCTGACCAGTCCTGGGCTTCTCCAAAATAGCCCCAGAGCTGCTGAGCTGCCACACATATTTAAGGCTGCAAGGATGGTGGACTGACCAAGCAGTCTCCATCCAGTCCAGCCTCCAACTCTCCTCATGGCAGCTGATGATCTCCAGAGCAATGTGGAGCTCCCACCTCACTCCCAACTTGTGCCACGCTTTTGCTGGACCAAAGGTGTGACACCATGGAGAGAAGGGACCAATCAGTTCTCTCCCAACTCCCTCCACTTCAGGCAATTCCCTCCCTTGGATTTCCTCCCCCTCCTGTCACGAACTCCTGGGCACACAGGCATTGCTCCCCTCCTCCCAAACACTCACCGCATCCCGTCTGGCTCCGCCACTCTCCCACCGAGATGCCCAGGGCCTGGCACACGGTGGCATAGGCCTGGATGGCCTGGCACAGCCCGGTGCCATTGTCCTTGGCGCTGCAGAGGTCGTAGACACAGCTGTGGATGAAGGCAGTGGGATCCACGACAGAGCCACACTCCCAGAGGGGCCCCCCGCTCTTGTTGATGAAGCCGCAGTACTCGGGGCTGAAGTACAGAGCCTCGGTGGCGGGGTCGCAGAGGCTGCAGTTCTCCAGGCAGCCCGTGGAGCACCTGCGCTCGGGATGTGGCACCTGCCAGCTCTCGCCCAGGTCCGGCACGGACGTGGCCACCCTCCCGTCCGAGCGCAGCACGTCGTCCTCGGGGTCTTTGTTGTAATTGCCGCACAGCCCGCACGTGGCGTTGATGTACGAGCCCGGCACGGACACGGAGGCATAGTGCTGTCCGTCGTAGGTCACCAGCAGGCCAAAGTCAGTCTCCAGGGCAGTGGACAGGCCGCTTTGGTAGACCTTGATTGCACCCAGTTCCAAGGAGATGGGCAGGGACACCACCAGGTCGTCCACCTGCGGGGACAACACCCAGCAGCTGAGCCAGCGTGTGGAATAGCAGAGCCCTCGTGCTGGGACACACACAGGACAGCCCTGTTGTGGGGTCTTGGGGTAGGGACATGCACAGAGGGACAGCCATTGCTAAGCTACAGGCATTTCGTGTCACTCATACCCATTCCCCAGCACACACGAGGCCCAGAAGTGCCATCCCACACTCTCCAGGCTGCCAGCACAGTGCTGCTGCCACCTCAGAGGAGCTGATCTGGGAAGGTGTCCCCTTCCAGCAGAGCTCTTACCTTTGCCTTCCCAAAGCCGCCCTTGGGGAGAACAATCTTGTGCGAGTAGACCTCCACAAAAATATCCCTCAGCCAGGAGACGGAGGAGCCGCCTCGGTTCTCATTCTTGGCCTCCACGTTGAAGTAGGGCAGCTGGGAGCCTGGCCAGCACTGCCTGGCGAGGAGGTAGGAGCAGGAACCCTGGAAGTGAAAGAGGAAGCCGTCGAAGGTGTGGTAATGTGGATCTCCGAACACCACGCAGGTGCTGCTCTCCACCGGCACGCACTGGAAGAATTTGCTCTTCGTCTCACACGCCTCGAAGGGGCCACAAGCCATGTCCTGGCAGAGGATCTCATTGTTGAAGTCCAGGCAGCGGCACTTGGTGGTGCAGTTGGCGTTGTCCCAAAAGATCTCCCCTTGGCGGAGAAACTGTCCTAGAAAGACAGAAAGGGAAAAACCCATGCTACATCACTTCTTGAAACAGAAACACGCTCTGAGTGCACCCTCGGGGGGGTCTGCTGGTCCTGTGATGGAGGCCACCACTGTGTCCTGCTGCTGGGCTTCTCAGCTGCTTTGTTTGTGCAAATTGCCAGCAAGAGCCGCTCAGCAAATCCCAAACTTTTTTTCTAACATGTGGTCCATCTTCTTTGAGTCCTACCCGTGCCACGAGTCCCTGGAATGCTGCGAGTGCTGTCACAAATCCAGGGTCAGTGCTGCAGCACACAGGCTGGAAAACTTGAAGGTTGTTCCACGCATTTTGGACACCCACCACTGGTTCTTCTTCAGTGTTGCAGGACACAAGAGGCATTTGTGCTGCTTTCCCAAAGGAAAAGCCCCATTTTTGGAGGCAGTTTCCAGCACTTCTGCTGCACTTGCAACGTCCTCCAGCTTTGCTGTCGCTTCCACGGCTCCCCTGCTCACGTAACTCTGCTGGTCAAAAAGCCACTCTGTCATCAGCAGCCCCAGGAGCAATTGACTCCCATTCAGGAAGAGCTTGTAGTAGTTATGGCACCAAAGAGCTGTTGATAAGTAACTTCCACCCCACACGCGAGCCCCAGCCGAGCGCTGAGTGATCGCACAGCCCCAGACGGAGCAGACGTGTTACACCACCAGAGAGGGAGCGGGTTTGGCTGGTGAGAGACAGGAGAGGCAGGGAGAAGGCTGGAGAACAAGGGTGGCAAGTCCCCGTGAGAGTTTCTCTCCCCTCCATCTGGCCATTTTTCACACTCCTCCGGCGCGTGGCTTCTGCCGTGCGCTGCCTGAGCTTACCTCTCCTAAACTTTTTGTTCTCTTCCCTGCCTCCTACCAAAAAAAAATTGCTATTTTCTGCTTCTCCACAACAAACGTCTCCTCTTGGCGAGGCCCACGCTCCAACCATCCTGGTGTGGGGAATTTGGGAGAGGGGTGTCATTCGGATCCAACACCTCGTGCTGCATCTCCTCTCATGGAGGGCAATCAGCTGTTCACTGTGAAATTTAAATCCAGTGGCGGGATCTACTCTCACTCCTCTTGTCACCTGCAGAGCTGAGACTGGTTTCCAGCTTTTCTGCAAAGTCCAGCCTTTCTTCCTGGTGTCAGCAGCTGGAAAATGCTGGAGCAGCTGGACCCAAAACTCTGCTGAAGCTGCAAGAGCCTTGGAATCTCGTGGACCTTCAGTAGTCCTAAGCTAGGACATAAAGAAGCCACATGTCTCCAGTGTCTGTCTGCAAATGACAATCCTCTCTTGCTGGAAAGACTCCTGGAGCACAGTGGATGCTCCTGACAGTTTTATTTGTCAAATGGAAATGCAATAATCTTTCAGCAGCAGAGTCCCTGTGCAGCCAGTGTGTGCATCGATCAATCCCTTTATGGCCCCGTGCTGCCAGTGACAGGCACAGACTCTGTAACTCGTGCAGACACATGGCATTTGTCCTGCCTGCAAAACCTGCTGTTCCTCTTGCACAAACAAGGGAAATGGCACCACAAGATCAGCTTCCCTAATTTATGGGCAGGAGGAAATTGCTGTCCCCGGGTCTTTCCTGTTGCCACCGATTATCACAGGAACTTGGAGATGTGCAAGGACTGAAGCCTCTCTTGTGTTTCTGTCCCTGCAGCTCAGCTCATGGGGATGCCCTGGCAAAAGCACAGATCATGCAGCAGCCCAACAGCATCACCTTTTGCTACACTGCACCCCAAAATTTGGGGACAAGCAATGCCATTTCTCCCTTACCTCTCAGGCTGCAGCCGTTGGCCGGGTCTATTTCTCTGCCATCTATTTTGAAAGCCCAGCGCCCAGGGATGTTTACATTGGTTGTTTCCTCAATATTGACAATGTCTGGGGTTCTGGAGCCTGGGATGCTGAAAAAGTTGGTGAGATTTCCACCGTTGAAGCCAGCCTAAACCAGAGAGAGAAGAAATTCCATGACCCATCTTGGCAATGGGAAAGTGATGCTGCCTTTCCTCACTTCTCTGTTCCGCCCTGAGTGCATCTTCATCAGTTTTAATAGTTCTTTCTGGAGATTTCTGTTTTCAGGTAGTCTAAATTTCTGCTTTCAGCTAGTCTGGATGTGAAAGAAAAGCCAAACAGGCACTACAAGCAGAAGGGATGTGTATTCACAGATTTCTGTTTGTATAGATATGCATGTATTGTATGTACATACAGATCTCAGGGGGTGTGAACTGAGAGGCCAAAATAAAGTGGGGGAGCAACGTAGGGAGAGATCAAGTGAGGAAGCAATGTGGGGATGCAGGATTCCTGCATTCCTTATGCAGGAATGTCCCCTTCCTCAGGCAGAGGGACTGGTGGTGGCAGCAAATTTTGGAGTGTTTATCCCACCGTGCCCAGCAGTTGAGTGCAAGGCTGGGGGTGCTGAGGGACTCAGTGGCCTGAGCAAGCAGGGATACCTTGGAAAGGCATAGGCAGTCTTCCAAGAGTCCAACAGGGATGGGGATACAGGAACAAGAGCCTCACCTGAGCCATCACCCCGCCGAGACCAGTGAGGGGGTCCCCGCCGCTGGCTGTGCCCGTGGTCCAGCTGATTTCGTGGTAGTTAAACAAGGCAAAGGACGACACCCCATCTGTGATCAGGACAGCCTGGAACGTGTTCACCTGTGGAAAACCACGGCCACATTCACGGGTGATACTGCTTTCCTCCTGCCCTCCTGCCACGTCGATGTCTGGCCCGGGTGAGCCTCACAGTGAAGAGCAGAAGCGGGATGAGACCCAAAACACGTTTGTTCTTGCTGCAGCAGCTCCAGCAGCTCCCATTGCTGCTCCTTCCTCCACCTGGGAGCATGTGAGGACCGTCTCTGATCCAGGGAACACCAATAGATGGCAGCATGAGAATGAGCTCACGGGGAAGGAGCGGCGGGCAGGATTTGGGCGGCTGTGATCTGTTATCTCCCATTACCCTGTCTCAGCTGTATTCCTGCATTATCTTTCCCGGTTCCCTTCCACATTCATATCCTACAACGCTGCTGAGGGTGGATTACATCCAAGCCAGCCATGTATATCCTGCACTTTGCTGCCTGCCAAATCCCCTCCCTACCTGATAAATCCTCTGCTCGTGTTCTTCCTTTCACTTGAAATTACCCTGCATTTCCAGCCCCACAAACTCCAGGCACATTCCAGCCAGGATCCAGGTGGGAAGAGCCCATCTGCCCTTTTAGGGCTGTGCAGAAGGACAGAAGCAGCTCCTTCCTTCGGGATATCCCCTCTATCCCTGCAGATCCAGCAGCAGAGCTCATCACTGGGAGCTCAGTCAGTCACTTCTCTCAGCTCCCTGCATTTTCCTGTCCGTCCCATCCCTGCCCTGGGACCGTGCCATGGGAACAGCTCCTCCTTCCTCTGACCAAGCAGGATTTTAGCAGGGCACAAAGTGTGGGCTGCCTCTCTTTGAATTAATCCAGAGCAACCCTTCGAGCCTGGCCCACTGGGGAGGAAACCGCAGCCACAGCAACAATTCCCAGGAATCTGGGAAAGCCCAGGGATCCCACTGGGAAGCATCAGGGCTTATCCTGCCAGGAGCCCTGGGCACTGCAAGCAGTTGGTGGCTGCTGGAGGAAGGGGAGGGCTGGGGGTCCCTTTGCCCCACGTTCCATCCCTGGGAGCAAACCCCCTGGCTCTGAGGGTGCCCCAGAGGGGAGCCCAGGGCTGCTCTCGCTGCCTGCAGCCACAGGGGATGTCCCTTCCGAGCAAACGAGGCCCCTGCCAGGAGAACTCCCCAACACGGAGGCAAAGCAGCTCTGGGAGCTGTCAGGAGAGAGAGAGATGTGGGCAGAGCTGCCTCTCAGCAGCTGCAAATGGCACAGTTCACAGCAGGGCAAGCAGGGCAGGGAGCTAAAGCAGAGCCACTTCCACTCCTCATCCTTTCCCTGGGATTCTTTCCTTCTTGTGGTTTCCTTCTGCTCACCTTTGCCAAATCTTTGGCCGTGCTGGGAGACCACAAACATGTCACACATAAAGGCAGTGGCACTTGGAGAGTGCCACGGTAGCTTTTCCATGCAGCAACAAACCCTGCTCTGCTCAGGAGCCTCTGGGAGGGTGGCAGGAGCTGAATCTTACACCCGGCTCTCCTCATGAAGAACACTTCTCAAAATTCCCCTCTTTGGAGCTCCTGGCCATGGAGCACCCTCTCTATCCGAGCAGGCCCTCAGGAATTGAACCTATTTGCTCAGGTGACGTCTCCAGGCAGCAACTGCAGCGTCCCTGAGGCCACATTCCCAAATTTTCTGCAGCTTTTCTGCATTGCGATGAAATTCCTGCTTAAGTTGCATGGTGCTATTTCTTGTGCCAGCCCTGAGCCCTGGCTGCTGCTGAGCAGGAAGGATGCTCTATAGCAAAATAAATTGCATTGTGTTGCAAATGTAATTCTTCAAGCAATACATGAATCTCTATATTGCTTGCTGCCTGCAAATATATATATATATATAAATGTATATATGTGGGGGTTTTCTGCAAGTGCTGCCAGGACTGGCAAAAAAAAAGAAAAAAGCATCAAATCTCAAGCTTCTCTAACAAATGGAAAAGAGCTGAACTGTTTANAGGCAAAGCAGCTCTGGGAGCTGTCAGGAGAGAGAGAGATGTGGGCAGAGCTGCCTCTCAGCAGCTGCAAATGGCACAGTTCACAGCAGGGCAAGCAGGGCAGGGAGCTAAAGCAGAGCCACTTCCACTCCTCATCCTTTCCCTGGGATTCTTTCCTTCTTGTGGTTTCCTTCTGCTCACCTTTGCCAAATCTTTGGCCGTGCTGGGAGACCACAAACATGTCACACATAAAGGCAGTGGCACTTGGAGAGTGCCAC
>VYXF01006610.1:219883-248312 GCA_013397295.1 Polioptila caerulea
GGCAGGAGCTGAATCTTACACCCGGCTCTCCTCATGAAGAACACTTCTCAAAATTCCCCTCTTGGGAGCTCCTGGCCATGGAGCACCCTCTCTATCCGAGCAGGCCCTCAGGAATTGAACCTATTTGCTCAGGTGACGTCTCCAGGCAGCAACTGCAGCGTCCCTGAGGCCACATTCCCAAATTTTCTGCAGCTTTTCTGCATTGCGATGAAATTCCTGCTTAAGTTGCATGGTGCTATTTCTTGTGCCAGCCCTGAGCCCTGGCTGCTGCTGAGCAGGAAGGATGCTCTATAGCAAAATAAATTGCATTGTGTTGCAAATGTAATTCTTCAAGCAATACATGAATCTCTATATTGCTTGCTGCCTGCAAATATATATATATATATAAATGTATATATGTGGGGGTTTTCTGCAAGTGCTGCCAGGACTGGCAAAAAAAAGAAAAAAGCATCAAATCTCAAGCTTCTCTAACAAATGGAAAAGAGCTGAACTGTTTATCAGAGCCAGCTGCTCGAGACAAGAGAAGCTGGGTTTTGGCACTCACAGCACACAGGCTAATCCTGAACAATCCAGACAATAGCTGAGATCCCTGACTTGCTGTTCAAGAGTGGGTTGGATGAGTCTTGGGGCAGCCTGGTCTGGAGGAAGGTGTCCCTGCTTCCCTGGAATGAGGTGATTTTTTCCAACCCAAACCACTCTGATTGTATCTTCACCCCGAGCTCCAGCACAGGCCCCAGCAGCAGTCCAGCACCGACCTCCCGACATCAGCTGCAGTCACAGCTCACAAATTCACCAGATATTTAAAAGCTGTTCATGCCCTGACAGACATCCCACTGCCACCCCCCTCCTGTGAGACACAGCTCACACATTTATGGCCATGTGACACGGCCAAGTCATTAGCGTGACTCTGATCAGCGTGATCAATCTCCCATGCAGGCAGGGAGCTGCCATCAGAAACATCTGAATTTGTATGCAAGAAATGCATAACGATCAACCAAAAAGTCCTAATTGGTGTCAGAGCCTTGCTTAGATCCCACAGACACTGAGGAGCTTTCCCTGGAGATCCTAAAGCAGGGAGCGAGGCTCCTACAGCCTCCCAGGGGAGAGAATGAAAGAACCGTGGTGCTCCTCTGCCCAGAAGGGAACTGGGGAGCAGGAACAGAGGGTCTCACTCAATTTTCCACACAGATGAGGGGACAAGAAGCGAAACACATCCATGAGGCTCAATTTTCCACACAGATGAGGGGACAAGAAGTGGAACACACCCATGAGGAGCCACTTACCGGCGTCGTGCTGCTTCCCCCGTAGAAGGTCACCTCCTCCCAGGTGACAATGAAGACCCAGCGGGCAGAGAAGGAGGCCATGTCCCTGAAGTGCCTGCGGATGTCCCTGGAGGCCCTGCGGAGCAGCTCTGGCTCCGTGCTCTCCCTGTAGTAGATCTCCCCGCGGATGCCGTTGTGCACGTCCGCCCAGAAGGGCGCCACGAAGGCGCGGCCGTCGGTCAGCGGGAAGGCCTCGGGTGTGAACTGGCTGACCAGGGCGTTGAAGGAGATCACACCGTTGTTGTTGACCTGTGTGGAGATCCCCACTTTGTCTGAGCAAAGGTGGTTCAGCAGAATGACCCCCAGAGGAGGCGGCGAGGCTGGAGAGGGGCTGGGAACACAAAACCTGTGAGGGGCAGCTGGGGGAGCTGGGGGTGCTCAGCCTGGAGAAAAGGAGACTCAGGGGTGACCCCAGTGCTCTCTGCAGCCCCTGAAAGGTCCCTGTGCTCAGGGGGTTTGGGCTCTGTCTGCAGGCAGCAAACAGAACCAGAGGGCACAGGCTCAAGGGAAATACAGGCTGGATATCAGGGAGAAGTTTTCCACTGAAAGAATAATAAAGTACTGGAATGTTCTGCCCAGGGAGGTGGTGGAGTCACCACCCCTGGATGTGTTTAAAGAAAAACTGGATGTGGCACTCGTGCAACGGTCTAGTTGAGGTGTTAGGACTGGGGTTGGACTTGATGATCCTGGAGGTCTCTTCCAACCCAGTGATTCTGGGATTCTGTAAATCAGCACAGAGCTGCTGTTTTTTCTGGAAATGCAGGGAGATGATTTGGGTTTATAGACAGACAGGTGAGCAGCCCGACCATCTGGGCACAGATTCAGCCTCATCCTATCCATGGTGGCCAAGAGCCAGTGCAGGAAGCCCCAAAAGCAGGACAAACCCCTGAAAAGTCTTCAAAACAGGGCTCTACAGGAGGGGCACCCATCACAGCAGGATGGCACCCAAATCTACTGAGGCACTGCCCTGGACTCCTGGGATTACTCAGCTTTTGGAGGGCAGCTCTGCAGCACTGAGGGATGTGGAGGATGGTGACACAGGTGGCTGCATGGAAAAAAACCTGCCTTTGTCATCTCTGACAGATCCTGAGGGTCCCCAAGGGCAGGGAGGTGCCACCTCAGCATCCCCAGAGTCTGCTAAAGATGCTCCCCAAAACAACATCTTTGCAAAGAATGGACAACAAACGGCACTGCTGCCCTGGATGCTGGAATCCCCCCACACAAGGGTTTGGAATGGGAATCTGCTCTCCCAGTGCTGCTCTGCACTAACACAAACTGGAGAATGGATGAGTCTTTGCCTCTCCTCTAACCCCACAGACAGCACAACACTTGGGACGTGGCACAGTCACGCTGACTTAGGCCCTGTGTAAGGTTTAGGTGAGCTCAGGTGGCCTCTCTCAGCCCAGCCCTGGTGTTCTCTTAGCCAGGCTTTTGCTGTGCCATCACCTGGGAGCAGCAGCAGCCTGTCCTTGTTTGGGGCCCCCACAAAACTGTTGCCCCTTTCCCCCCTTGCAGGTCCTGCATGCTCTTGTTTCTTGTCATGGAGCAGGAATAATGTCCCTTGTGTCACACCTTCACTTTGCTGTGCCATTTAATCACCCACAAAGAAAATTTATTGCCTTTTAGATTCCTTTCCTATGAACATTATCCCATTAAATATACCTTTGACTTTCTTAATCATAAAACCTATCAGTTCATGAAATCTAAGAACTTGTCAGGTAGCTGCTAATAAATCTTCCAATTCCTGATGACAGGCAGAGCGTGTTTAAAATGCAGCCAATAATGGCAAGGAAAAGGATGAAGGGAAGATCTGCTTTCTCCACTTACATAAATGCTTCTGTATGGGGCTCCAAAAAAGATGAATGGCACAGAGATCCTGATTTCAGGTGAGCTCCCATCGTCGACTTTGGGGGTTTTGGTGTCGTTCTGCCAGAATGGGTACAGGCTTGCCATGGTGTGAGCTGGAAGGAGAGGGAGAAGAGTCCTCAGGGCAGTGTCAGGATTTCTGAGAGGCCACAGAAAGCAGCACCAAACCCCAACCTCAGCAGCCAAAGGGTGCTTGAAGCCAGGGCAGAGCTGCTGGCTGTGGGACTGGCTTTAGGACAGGCTCAGGAGCAAAAACATCACCCAGGTTGGTCAGGGCATAGCAAAGTGACCACAAGATGCACCACAGCTGCAGTTTTTTCCTCCCCTGGGACTGTGACCAAGTCAAATCCCCTAAGGCTTGGCTTCCCACGAGGACAAGAGGTCCATGCCCCACTCCAGCATGGGCAGGACTGGCAGTTCCACGTGGTGAGGCACTCAGGGGAGCAAGCAGCACCAATTCCAGAGCCAGGCTCCTGGCAGTGCCCACCTCCCTCCTGCCTGTTCCTCCCTGCCAGGGCTCCTGGCTCGGGTGACAGCCAGAGGGGTCACAACTGCTCTGACACTCCCCAGCAAAATTAAGTTTCCTGCTAAAAGCCACTGCCAGGGAATATAATTGTCTCTCCCCAAAGTACTTCAGAAGATGGTTTTGACACATTTCAGCCTTCTGCTTTCTTTTACCAGCCCCAAATCCATCAGCTTGAGGCACAAGCAGCCACTTCTGCCTCCAGGGCACACATCCCTTCTTTTCCCAGCCAGACTTCTGCTGTCATTTCATGTCCTGTTCCCCCAGTCAGCTCCTCACAGAGCAAATGGGGATTTTTCTGGGTTTGCCTCCCCCTTCTCCCCTCTTTGATGTAGGAAAGCCTCACGATATTCAATCTGGGATGACAGAGCCCTTGGGCTTGGAACAATCCTGGCTCTGTTCACCTGGATTCAGGACATGCTTTCATTTCCTGGGCCCTGCCCTGAGCTCTTGGGGGGCCTCCAGCCGAGGCCAGGCTGCTTTGTGTTCCCAAGGACAGGGAAGGGGCTCTCCTTGGTGCCCAGCTCTGAGGATGCTCCGTGCTGGGCGTTCAGGAGTCGCTGACTGACCCTTCACAGGCTCCAGATTTCCCTGGGAAAAGGGAGATTTGGGGAAATCTGGCCTAACCCACTGGTATCCTGATTTCCTAGGACACTTGTGTGCCCTGTTGGATATCAAGAGAGGTGGCACTGACAGTGTCCAAGCCACAGCCTTGTTTCCACAGACATATCCAAAGGGCCACAGCAAAATTCCTCCTGCCAGGCAGCAAAATAAATCATTTCACAGCTGTTACACACCTGATGAGTTATCACAGCCAAGGCACAGCTACAAGGCATGGATTTTATTCCTTTAACAGGAGGCTCAGCAGACATTGCTCAATTCTTCTTTAGCTCCACTAGTGCCACACTACCACACCTGCTCAGCAGCCCTAACACAGAATCCAAACTCCTGCTTCCTCTGGAATGCTCCAGGTGCACACACAGCCATATAAATTATAAACACAAGCATCCCTGAGGATTCTCAGTCCTTCCCTCCCATGGGAAGCACTCAGGTCACCCTGGTTGTTGTTTTTGCTCCAGCCAAGGAGCTGGGGATGTTTCCCAAGCCCCCAGGGGTGTTTCCCAAGCCCCCTGGGATGTTTCCCAAGCCCCCAGGAGTGTTTCCCAAGCCCCCCAGGATATTTCTCAAGCCCCCTGGGGTCATTTCCCAAGCCCTCTGGGGTCTCTGGGCACAGCCCAGCTGGAGAATGTTTTCCTGCTGGGGGATACTCACCTCGCTGCCGTGCTGTTATCACCAAAAGGGCCACCCAGGCTCCCAGAAATGATCTCCTATTCATCCTACAGGAAGGAGACAAACCCAGCCATGCATCACATTGGTAGGAAAACACATCCTTGAGGCGATTCCCGGTGCTGCCTGACTGCTGCTGACACGTGGGTGTTTCAGAGCTGGACGTCCCTCACCTGCCAGGCAGCCCTGAAATGTCTGTATTGGTGTGAGGAGAATTCCCTGGTGGTAACAGCAAATCACTGCCAAAGGAAACACCTGGAAGAGCTCATTCCATGTCTGGAAGCTGTGAACAGCCAGGGCTCTCCTGAGCGTTCAGGAGCAATTCCTGACCTGCTTAGTGCAGGGATGGCCACTCCTGGCTGATCCCAGAGCTGTGATGTGCTCTGATGGTCCAGGGGCTTCAACTTCCAGCTAATCCTCTGCCCTGGCTGCACCACAGCCATCACTCAGGGGGTTGGATGGGCGTGGAAGGAGCACAAACATTGACACAGCTGGGCAGCTCCTTGTACAGGAATCAATGAGAGACACAGAGAGTGCAGATACAAAAGGAAAGCGAAATCCTGTGCCAGCTCTAATTCCTTCCGTGCCTAATGCAATTTGTTACTGGTTATTAATCCAATAGAAAATATTGCTAAAACACCTGCTTTGATTTTTTCTCCCATCGATTGTGCTCGTTCCGCATGGGCACGGCTCAGGGAGAGCTTCCAGGAAGGGCTGGGGTTCTCCCAGAGTGTTGAGAAGGGATGGTGAGAGCTTCCCACACCTACTGGGGGCATTATGGACAGGCTGGGTGTCAACAGCAGCCTCCCCAACTTCCCAGCCTTAAAAATCTCCCTGAAAACCCAGCGTCCTTTTGTGTTCTCCCCATGGATCTGCTTTTCTGGAAAATTTGGATCAACAGATCCAACTCCTTCTAATGACACAGAGCACAGGATTAGGGGGAACACCCCATCATTTATCCCACATCACTCCCACTTGACTCCTGCTGCTCAGAAAGTTTGGAGCACAGTGGAAGGAAAGTTCTTCACTCACATCAACACGACCCCATTCTCCATGGGGAAAAGTTCATTCCATCAAAGAAAAATGTTTTAGCACATTCCCTGTCTCAGAAAGGTGAAAGGAGAGTGACAGAATTTTGTACAGATTGTAAATCTGAGTCTCATTAGCAGAGAGTGACCAGTGGGGACTGTGGCAGTGCAAGGACAAGAGCAAAACAGGACAGACAGCAGAGAACATATTACAGAACACATCCCATCCAAAACTACAATTTTGTAGGTATGGAAAAAAAAAATTACTAACCTGTTTCATAGGCTAGAGAAGCAACCAGGTCTGAAATTTTAGACCAGTCTTGGTAGAGCAGGGCAAAATCCTATGTCAATGGAGAATGCATACCCGTCCTCCCATGCCAATTATTGCTGATGACTGCAAGGATGGCTCAGTCCTTTGCTCTCCCAACTGAAAACTCCGTTTTCCTCAATGCTCTTCCAGGGCTGGAGCAGTGTTGAGTTGCAATCACAACAGTTGTTCCTCTATTGATAACCAGCAGGCTAATCTGGAGATCAGATTCTGGCCTGGAGAGGGAGAGAAGCCTCTTTCTTCCCCAAAAGCTCACCCCCTTCAGGTGGATTCAGATGGAAATGCCAGAGAGACAGGGCTGGGCTCGCAGCTCTGCAGCTCAGGGAACAGAAAACCCAACCCTCAGAAGAATTGAGCCCCTTCCTCCTTTGTGTCAAGGGGGGGAAAAAAAAAGCCCATCTATCTAAAGTTACAGGATTAGCATTAAACAGTGCTAGGCTTAAAGCGCCGTTCAAAGGCGCTGCCCTGAAGTTTCAATGGAGCTGCTTTGCCTTCCAAGTCCTGCTTTTACAGGTGGAAAAGGAAAAACTCACCCAGTGCAGCCCAGGGAAGGGTTCCTTGCTGTTCCCATTCCCACCATCTCTGGAAGGACTGGTGCTGGTGGGGAGTTTCAGCAGGGGGCTGCTGGGAGTGTTGTTATTATTTTTACTGGTACAACTGCAGTTTCCACAGGGATTTCCGTGCCTCTGGCATCTGGGCTGACCACAGATCTACATTTGAGTCCAATCTGTACCCCAAAAAAGATTTCAACTGCTTCGAGTTGGCTTGTATCCATGCTGGATGAGAGGGAGAGCTGGAGCAGCAGCTGAGGGGTGAAGGATCCACCAGCAGAGCCATCCTAGAGCTGATTTTTCAGCCTGCAGCAAGGCTCAGGTCAGACAGGCACTGCTCCAACCCCAGCAGTGGGGAAACAGCCTGAGCTTGGCTGATTCCCCCCTCTGACATTTTTGGGTGGGGGCCTTTTATTCCCTATTTTCCTTGCTGGGAGGTCTCCATTCCTCTTGTCCTCCCCACCCTTTGTCAGGAACAGAGAGGAGACAGGAATGCCAACAGCCCAAGAAACCCAGACTTTTCACCCCTTGGTGCTCCTGGCAGTGTGTTCAGTGAGTTTCCCCCCAAAAGCTGGCTCTTACCTCAGCAGTCTCTCTTAGCACATCAGCTCGCTGCCTCCACAGCAAATCCCAGAATTTGCTTTCCCTCCATCCTCCAAGCATGGCCTTGCTAGCAGAAATCTTTCATTTTTTAATTTATTTTTACCCTTTTCTAAGCCAACAGCTATTTTAGGAGGGCAGGGGGATATCAGCACTGACTGATATTCCAGGGGCAGATTACTTCCAGCCTGTATCCCAGCTCTTCCCTTCCCTCCCATACATTTTAAACACAACCAGCTCCAGGAAAATCAATTGACTCTCCTCATTCTGTTTTGTAACACAGAGAAAACTGGTGAAAATAGGTTTCCCTCTGCTCCTTTGTCAGTTTAATATTCTGGTCCTGTTTGTCCTGGGCAAGTGAACACTGATGAAGTTTGATTAGGTCTCACTGTCTCTTTGGGGAAGACTTTGTCTCCCAGCCTCTCTTCTTTTGGCAGGGGATGTTCCCATCATGCTGTGCTGAACACATTGGAGCTGAACAAGCAAACACCAGTTCTTTCTTTTTTTCTTAACTCTTGATGCAGGAAACTCCCTCCCATGCCTTACCTCAAGGAAAAGCAAGCATCCAAAGATGCCACAAGGGCTTCTGTGGCTGCTTGACCTTGGCACAGCAGCCACGGGCAGTGCCCTGTCTCATCCCCATCTCAGGGACCTGGCACAGCCCACGGAAAATGCCCTGGCAATGGATTTGCCCAGGAGCTGTTTCCCATCCAGAGGGGCATCCCTCTTCTGTCTCCTCCAAGGCCATTTGGTGCAGGCCATGAAGGTGAAATTTGCTTTAATCCCAAAGCCAGTCCCTCTGAGAAGAGAGTGAGCTCGAGCTTTATTCCTCACCTGGAAGGGGGAATCAGTCCCAGTCCTGGGGAAATACAGTCCAGGAGAGGAACAGATCTTCCAGCTCTGTGACTTCTCCTTTTGAGAGGTGGCACCTTGCACAGGTGAGGTGGCTGTGCCCAAGTTCACGGACAGACAACAAAACCATCAGCAAGACAAAAATCCCAGCAGTTTTCACTTACACCTTTGGGGTGACAACAGGGAACATTTTTGCTTCAGGGGACACAAACGTGCAAAGCTCAAGACACTGGAGGTTTTTGTGTAAAAACTTCCATAAGTTTATTGAACTGATCCAAACCAATGACCTATTTAGGCCTGAATTCCACCGCTAAGTCTGCGAGCAAACCAAAGGCAAATCGTGGGAGCGGGAGGTGTATCCCCCGGGAGAGAAACCAGAATAAAAACCAGATGGACTTACAGCTCTTCTTCTTTCAAATTACATATGGATGCAACATTAACAGGGAGCAAGAACAGATCTTCATGTTTAAATTGTATTTGAAGTTTCCAGGAACTGCAGAAAAGCAATCACAGAGGCAAAGGCCTGAGATGGCTGAAGCCCCTCTAAGGTTGCTCTGGGGAAGGCATCTCTCTACTGCCTGCAAAAGTGCCACATCCAAACGAGGCAGGCACGGCTGCCAGGAATACACATTTCAGCCTCTGGGCTGCTTTAAGCACCTCGTTTGCACTCTCAAATCTTACACACACACAGAACCTACAGAGTCTGAGTGACAAGCGGGGGGGCAGAGCCAGCGCGGCCGTCGGGTCCCAGACCCGCAGAGGAGAGGGCACAGGGAGAGCCTGTCCCCAGCAGCACCTCCTCAGAGCCACCACGGGTCACACCTGCCACCAGCACGCCTGCAGCTCCCAAAAAACGAGGGGACAAATCCCAGCCAGGGAGCAGAGGACAGCCAGCACCCTGTGCATGTTCCAAACTGCACCCGTACCAGCGATCCACCCAGAACATCTGCCCAAAACACGGATATTCACCAGGAACTTGGCCAAAAACACAACAGCACAGCGTGGAACTGGGCACACAGAGCCCTGTGACACTTTGGTACGGAGCTGTCACCCAGGGCCTCGTGGGGCAGGTGCTCTGCCCGTGGCAGGCTTTATGCATGAACTAGCAGCAACAACACAACAGCTCTCGACAAAAGTAGCCCTCAGATAGGACACACGAGCCAGGGAAGCTTGCAAATCTATTCTGTTTGCTCAAGGGCATGTAACAGACCCAGTGACCTTTAGCTGAAGCAGGCACATGCTGGTAACACCTGGACATGGCCCCTCCTGACGTGGCAGAGGTTTAAATCAAACCTCCTGCCACATCTGCACCCTGGCTCAGCACCCAAACCTCCCCTCCCACTCAGAACCTTCTCCTCTCTCCCCAAGACATGGTCCCTGCTGGGTGGCACACACACAGGACCCTTCCCCACAAGGTATCACGATTTGGGGGGTTTTGCCAAATCCTTGTGTGCCATTTGGTCCCACTTCCCACAGCTGATCGTCTGCACACATAAACTCTCTCTGGGTGTTGGGGGTGAGGCCCTCTCCTGGGGAAGCCAAGCAAGATTTTGGGTTTCTACCCCACGACTGCTCCCCTATCTGCACACAAGGTGAATGCCTTGAGAAAAACCTTCCCTTGAAGAAGTGGCAGGGTGGTGATTTCATACCTGAGCAGACCAGGGGAGCAGGTTTGGGTGTCACCACCAAATCCCCAGCACCTGTTAACCTTCTGTGTTCTCTTTTTCCATCTTCCAGTTCCCACCAGGTCTGTCACAAATAAAATCAGGATTAACTGCCAGTTCTGAGCTGGTGACAGCACTGATCCCTTCATGGACAGCCCAATTTTTAGTGGCCAAGCACGTACTTGGCTCTTCTTTATCGTCCCATTCCACTCTTTAATGGCTTTTGTTTATTCCCTTCTTTGAAAACCCAGACACTTAATTGTGCTGAGGAAGTTGGTCAAGAGTTACAGCATCTCATTAATAGCAGGTACAATGCCATAAATACACCCACAAAGGCAATTACTGCTCTGGAGAATTAGGTCAGAGAAACTTTTGCATCCCCATAGGTCGCTTGCCTCGGACTCTGCAGCCACTCAGGGATAACCCACTTACACTGGAGGTCAAGGGCTGAAATAGGCTTCTAATATTAAACAACCATATCTTCATAAAACTTTGCTTTATAACAAAATATCCTATTAACCACAACTTTTCCTATTGGTAGGTATGTATATATCATACAGAAGTGTTGGCTTAAGGGTTCTGCTATCAGGCAGCGAATTATTTTCGCTGCCCAAATGGAAAATACATCTTCAGTAAAGCTCTAGCTTATAAAAGCATCAGTTTATGTTACACTGCCACTATCTCCCTGCAGTTTAGTTTACAGGTACCACGGATCTATGGAAAATCTATGCTACCTATGGAAAATCTCACTCCCTTCCCTATTGCTCATCTCAACGGGGCCAAGAAATTGCTCTTTTTGGCAGGGGGATGAGGCACAAATTAGTGACTTGTTTTAAATCCTCCCGTTTTAACCCTTGCTTTGGATAAGAAACTAATCCCCTCTGAACAATCCCCATGTCCTAAACCTGAAGACTATGAGATAATAATACTTCATCCCCTCCCCACTGATCCCACCCCACAATCCAGGTAAAACGTGAAGAGAAATACACAACTCCAAGAATACCAAAGGAGCTCAGTGATGTGGGCAAAAAGCATCCTGGGAAAGAAAGTGCACGTGGGGATAAAGGGAGCATTTCAAAATGAAGGTCAGGAGTTCATGTGTAACTAGAGCCCTCGCTGCACAGCTCCAAAAACTGCTGGGCAGCTGCTTGTAACCAGGAAACTGGGGAAGTCTTGAACTTGGAGCAGGGAAGACACAGGAAAGTGAAACAAGAGAGAGAAAGGAAGGAGGATTTCACTGACCAGGCAGGGGAATCTGCTCTGCAGTAGGAAACAGGGACTACGTGAAGCAGCAGCACGCGATGCCTACGAGGGGCGCGTGGGGGAAGCCAAGAGAGAGAGTGAAACCTGCTGAACACCCAACGTGAGTCCAGCTGCTCTGTTCCTCCACTTCCAGAGGCTGATCCGAGCCAACACATCCTCCGAGTTCGGACCCTACGCAGGGACCCCCGGCCAGGGGCCCCAGGGAAAGTGCTAGGTTTGAACTGGTGCAACAGCAACAAACACGAACTTCAACTTGACTCTTCCTCTCTCCCAGGAGAGGAATTTTAGCCATTCCACTTGCAGCACCCACTGGTACAAGGTGAAGTGCAGGGAGGATCTCTTCAGCATCAGGGTGGACAATGGTCAACGGGGGAAGCTGCTCTTCAACCCCTTGCTGACCTGTTGCTCTAAAAGCCCTTCCAATGCAGCGCTCATCCACCACGTCCCAAAATTCAATTTCCAACACACCCTTTATCCCCACAGGCTGCAGGCACCACTTGAGATGGGTACAGCAGCCAAAGCCTCTTTTTTCACCCCCCCAAAATCAGGTGGATATCGAGCGTGCAGTTTGAAAAGAAAGTTTCTTTCTGGAAAGTTCTTTTTCTTTCCCCCATTTTGTGCACTCACAGAAAGCAAACCAGTGGAGTGAAGTGGATGCACTAAAGTACCTGAGCTCTGAATCAAGCAGAATACTGATGGAGACCTTTCCTGTGAACTCGAGCACAACAAAAGGTTGAGACAGCACCAAGCTGCAAGAAAATACTACAGCAAGCTCGAGCCACAGTTGGATAGCTAGGCCAAAGGGAGCTCTGGTGGAGCAAAACACCAAAAAATTTAGGAAAAGAAAACAACAGGTCAAATTCTGCACCGAGCTGTCTCCTCCCTTATGGACCCTGGTATTGTTTAGCTTGAACAACTGACCATTCATGCCAAATCACGAGTATACCGGAGCATCAAAGGAAACATCAAGGTATTGCCCACACTGAAACACACGTCCTGAAGTCAATTGTCACCTCAAGGTCACCTGCAGTGGATGGTGGGCATGGTTCTCAGATCAGGGCACTTCCTCCGGGCTAAGAAATCACCTGCTACAGAAACACAACCAAACCTCAACCAACCAACCGAAATTAAAACCTTGCAAAAAACTCCTCAATGCATGTGTGTGGGTGTGTGGGGGCGTGTGGGTGTGGGCAAAAAGGCTATTTCATTCTGGGCTCCACGTAAATTTTATCTCCATCCCGGATGCCGTAGGAATGCAGCGCCCGCGAGCTGTATTTCATCTCCTCGGGACCAAAAGGAGCTTCCTGGTCCAAGTAGAAGAGCAGCATGTTGCTTGTTGACAGCTGCACCACAGTTTTTAAGTGCTTCTTCAGCTCTGCCACAGTCTGGTCGAGGCGGATGGACATCTCCTCCACCTTGTCCTGGAAGTGAACCTCCACCTTGGCGCTGCTCTGAGGCCGCAGGTCCACCACGGCCAAGGGCTCCAGCTTCCCATACTTGGTGACCAGCTCGTGATACCTGGGAAATCCAACAAGCCCAGAGTTATGCTGCAGCCAGTGCACATTTCCCAGGTCTGAGTGTTCCCCCCATGAGAGAACATTGATCCCAGCTGATGCCTGAAGCCCCAGAAAGACCAAGCACTCCAGTCACTGTCCCACAGTCCCCAGGCTGCGCCGCGGCACTGACGTGAGCTCAGTGTCTCACTAGGGAGAAGTATCTTGCTGAGGGAGGTGAAGTCACCACCAGCCTGAGATGTTCGAGCTGACTGGTCTCAAATCAGCTTCCTGACAAAACTCAGCAGCACAGTTTGGGCTCCTACAGTTTCAGAAATCCCAGCCGTGGCTGCAGTGGGATTTGGAAGAAAGAGAGTTCGCTATGCTCACAACCCTACGCCTCCTGCTCCAGTGAAAACACCTCACTGAAGAGTGCCAGGACCAAGCCAGTGCTCACAAAAAGGACACAGCCTTCAGTTTGGATTCCCAGTATCTGTGGCCTCACAACTTAACTGATCATCAGACATTCCTGCCGTTTTCCAAAAGGCCAGCTAGGTCCCAAATGTTACACTCCACTGAGCACAGGATCATCAAGATCACCAAAGCAAGGTGAGCTGCTGCACAGTTTGAGAGCTGATAACAAACAGGGCACTTCTTGCCAGCTGATCCCTCACACCTGCTCTAAAACAAGATGGGAATTTTACTAGCAGAGGCACACACTCCACAGTCACCTTGTCCTTGCAGCCAAGTTCTCTGAGTGTTCTTCCCAAGGTCTCTGCAATGGAAAGTCTGTGTCACCCCCGCCCCCGGTATCGCTCCCATCGGGCCAGGCTGGATCTCCCTGCCTGGCTGGGAAAGAGGAGGCATGGCAGCACAAAACACAATGGCACTGGGATGACAAAGGCTGAGAGCTGCCGAGGACAGGTAAGGTTTCAGAGCCCCTGCACAGAAAGTGCTTTGTGCTCCCGATGGCAGGCGGAGCCCAACGCGATCGGCGCCGTGTCACAGCCCCTGGAGCAGCGATGGGATCGGGCAGGCTGGGTGACCCCAGGGAGTCCTGGTGGAGGCAGGAATGTTCCTGGAGAACAGCAGCCCCTCTGTGTGCTGGGCACTGAGGTAAGGGCCACAAGGCACTAGGATTTCCCCAGTCCCACGGACACAACCAGGGCGGCCAAAGGCAGGATGGTGCCCTGCTCTCCCAGGCACCAGGGTGGTAGGAGCAGCCCCATTTATCTGGGAAAGCCATTAGTGCTGAAAGAAAACAGCATTCCCCACGTTTAA
The DNA here is from genome assembly GCA_013397295.1 of Polioptila caerulea. Taxonomy (NCBI): domain Eukaryota; kingdom Metazoa; phylum Chordata; class Aves; order Passeriformes; family Certhiidae; genus Polioptila; species Polioptila caerulea. The sequence goes on from VYXF01006610.1 coordinate 233,942, forward strand.
CCCACCTGCAGGCAGAGAAATGCCAGCCAATGTGTCAGCAGTGGGGGGGGTTTCTCTTTTTCTGGAAGGATTTGCCAGCAGCAACATCCAAAGGAAAACAGGGAAAGAGGAACCCACCTCTTGCTGCTCCAAACCCTCAGCCCCCATCCCTTTAATTCTCAGCCTCTCTGCTGCTGCAGATCAGCAACAGCTTCTGGGCCAGCCACAATTACTGTCATGATTCATGCACTAAGAGTGAACTGGGCTGATGGTGGGGAGAGGATAAAGAAGTGGACAAATTTCAGACAAGCTGAGGGTGAGAACCACCATGAGAGTGCCATGATTATCCAAATACGTGCTGTAAATATGTGGTGGGTCAAGCAATGCTGTCTGAAATATTCTTGTGTTGAGGAAGGGCAGAATGAGCTTTGCAGCCTGCTGCTTGGTATGTGAGTGGCAGAGAAAGCAGGGAGTGCAGGTGACTGCCCTCAAATCAATCAGGACCAAGGCAGACTGGTACATGGATGTTTTGGACCCCAATAATAGGCACCCTGGAGACTTCTCTAATCACCCCTTGCAGCCTGGCAGATGCTGAGGCTGCTGAAGCCCTGAGCCTGGCTGAAAGTGTCTGTGATACTCTGCAGATAAACAGTGGAGCAGACGAGCAGAGGGCTCATTAAAACCCCCCAGACACGAGGACGTCACTCCACAAGACAGCCAATATTGGATTGTGCAGCCGGCGCTCCCTCCAGCCACGACATCCACAGAGATAAATTGTTCCTTCCATTTCCCTGCCTGCCTGATCCCTTCCAGCTGCAGACAGCAATGCAACAAGCAGGGGGCTTCTGGTGACAGAGCTTATCACAGGCTGCACCTTGCCAGTCTGGAGGGGGGCTGCTCCCACTGGGAAGTTCCTCATGCTCAAGTTGTTCTCCCTCTGCTCCAGGCAGCACTGCAATGCAGATGGCAGACCCCAGCCACAACATGTGTGTCCTGATTAGTTTCTAATTACAAACCACTTCTGGAGCCACCACACCAGATTTGGGAGAGAGGAAGAGGAAGCTTTAGCAACAAACAGACACAAAATCCCTCTGCAAGGAATGCCAGGTCTCCCTGTGGACAAGGGCTGCTGATTGTGGGTCCAGGAACTGAAACCCAGCACTGGGGACACTCTCAGCCACCTGCAGCCCCACTAGAAAAGGGCCTGCAGTGGCACCCAACCCCTCCAGGACAGAACAACCCTCTCTGGTAGCTGCAGAAGTCTCTTGGAAACGCTGCACAGATGAAGGGATTTGGACAAAGAGGCCTTTGACCATGAAAAAGGCAGTATCACTGTTTAAAGGCTAAGAAATCTGAGGGGGAGGTGATTTTTCTAGCATATATCTGGCATGTTGGTCAGAATTACCTTGGTTTTCTTGGATGGGTGAGATGTCAGTAATCTTTTACACGAGATCCCACCTGCAAACCAATCCCAGTGGTGTGTGGTGAGGTGTAACACACAGCCTGTTCCCAAAACCCATGTCCTAGGCATCATGAGTGCCTAAAGCTGTACCCCACTGTGTCCTTCCCAGCAATATATGGATCACTGACATTCTGTCACCACTAAACACAAGAAATACAAAATGCTATGGAAATTAATCCCTTTTGGGGCCAGCACCATGAGCTCACAGTCCCAGTCTCCCCTTCCTCTTTCCTGCACTCTCTGTCTCTGTTGTTATCCCTTCCATTTTTATGCTTCAAGACCCTCTAAAATTACAAGTCAGGACTTGTCCTCAGAAAAAGGACCAGCTGTCTTGTCTCCCTGACTGCAGGAGTGCCCTCTTCCTCTGAACTGACCCCAGCATGCTTTTAACAAATATTATAATCACTGACCCTATTAATATTCACACAAAATGCCATGCCCTCATTCCCCACTCCAGCCTTCCCACTCCCTTACTCGACTGGCAAGTCACATATCCAGTGCTTTAGAAAAACAAAGAGGCATTTTAGCTGAGAGTTAAGCAGAGGAAAACACTGAGCAGATTCCATTTGCACCTCTGTCATCCATGCCAGGCCATACTTGTGACCTTCAGGGTGTCCCCACCTCTGTCTGTGCCCTCAGAGTCACACACACACTCCTGTCCTACCCCTTTTCTGTAAAGAAAGGATAATAAAGCTTTGCTGGCCAAAAGCACATAAGGGTTTAGGGCAGAGGGCAGGTAAAGGCAGTGGCCTGATGCTCCATGCTCCCTTCTCAGCCCATTAGAAGCAGTAAGTGGATGCTGGCACAAAAAAGATCCAGACTGAACAGCATCTGTCCAAGTTCATTAGTTTACCAAGATGAACAGATCATTGGATGTACTTTTTTGGCAAAGAAAACTCATCAGACTTGTGATTTGCAGGCCTGAAAGTGAGGGGACAGCTTCCCATTGCCAGCCACATTCCACACACCAGATGGTCCAGAGGATTAGATGCCCTGGCCTGGCAGCAGAGAGCACGATGTGTCCTGGCTCTGGGCACTCCCAAACACAGGTGGATTATGAAGGGAGCCGTGGGAGAGGCCAGGAGACAATGAAGGTCACAAACTGAACAGTCCTGTTGTTTAGTGGCACTTGATACAGGCACTTTTAAGACCAAATCAGAAGTGACCCTACAAGTCATCAAGCAATAACCTACCAATTTCAGCCCAAAGCGCCTGACGGAGCCAAGGCCGGAGGAAAGTGAGGGATGCCTTTTTCATGGAACAGCTGGCACATATTTCCCATCACCTGGCCAGCCACCACCCTTCTGTCCCTGCTGTCCACTGCAGGACAGAGAATTCCTACCTGAAGGGGACCTCCTCCTCGGGGAACTCCATGTAATAGCGGATGAAGAACCGCTCCGAGTCCTCCCGCTCCCCGTCGGCCACGATGCTGCCGTTGAGCTTGGTGATGGATGGCAACCTGCAGGCACACAGCCAGAGCCACAGTCAGCCAGGAGGAGAGCCCAGACAGCCTCACCAACAAGGCAGTCACAGCACAAGTGCCTCAGCTTTAACACCATGAGAATCCCTGCCAGGAAGCTCAGGCGTCCATCCCTTTGAGGGAGAGGGAAAGTTCCAGGTAATTTCTCATGAACATTCAAAATTAAGCATTTTCCTTTCACCACAGATATGCACCACACGTGTACAGATCTGTAGGAGACTCATAAAATCCCCTGAGAAGCAGAGCAGTCAGATTCAACATTTTCACTTCTCTGATTTTTCCACAAAACAAGCTCCAATCTTTCTGCATTCACACAGAACTTCACCTCCTGCCAGCCTCTTCCTCTGAGTACCTGCTCCCACCCCTTCCTTGCCTTGTCACGTTTCTGCTGAGCAGAACAAACCAACAGACCTGGCTATTAGCAGCTTCCTGCGTTCCTCGGTGGTGTAAGACTGCAGCAGAGGAATTCCCAGCAATTTCACTTCCTCAAGCTTGGGGAAAGAATTTAACTTGTCAATGTCTTCCCAGCAATGCAGACCTGCTCAGGAGGAAAGACTTGTGTTAACAAACACAGAAAACACATCGTGGATCCAAGATAAGCAGACACAGCCAAAGAACATATGTGACAGGAGAGTGTCACTGCTGTTCCTTTGAGAAGTTGGATTTTTGCTCATGATGTACTGCTAAAAAAAAAATCGACATTTGCTTACAAGACAGAGCAGCTGAAATTCTCTTGTGCTGTTTCCAAGTCTAGAAGGATGCTCTCCATGGCTTTTTTATGGACCACTCAGCCTTTGGCCTCACTGCTGGGGACTGACCAGCAGCAGTGATGTTGTGTCTATAAAGGGATGCTGCCTTCACAGTGTGTAAGTCACCAGCACTTCTTTCATTCCAGGCACCAGTGAACAGCCAGCAAAATGGCTTTACCTCACACACATGGCCACCTTGGGTCCCATTGCTGTTCACAACCCAGTGGTGAATCAGTCCCAGGAGCCATCCAGCCATTTAATGAAAAAGGTTTTAACTCGTTTTCAGCCCCTCAAAACCTGACATTTGGGATAACAAAACAAGCAGGGTGGGCAAAATAAAACAAAGCTGAGGATTGAGCACAGCAGAGCCGTGATTGTGTGGTGAGATCAACACAACTCATCTCGGAGCCTTCACCTGCCAGAACTTCTTTAGAGTTCTGCAGCTTTAGAGGGCAGCAGCTTTCTCTAAAACCCCCAAAAAGTTTTAACAAGCTCCTTGGGATTCCTATTTGACTTTCAGCTCCCAAAACATCAAAATGCAACACAGAGCCCAGAGTTCTTAAGCACCTGGCATCAAAACTGCAAAACTCCTTACCAGAGGAGCACTTGTTCCTTGGTGAGACAGTGCTTTCAAATGCAGCTTAACAGGCTTTTCCTCCCCTAGTTAAGCTTTTATTACAGGGATTCCTTGATGCTTACATTGTAGGGCATGTTAATAAAGTCCCTTCTACCTGCCTGACACTTCAGCAGCACTTGTACAGCATATAAAGCTGTAAAGAACAAAAGCTGCTGGTGCATGAAGCACTCCTGCAGATGAATTTCTGGTGGATGTGTCATGCACAAACACGTCACAGCCCCCACGAGCTGCCCTGCAGCTCCTTCTCCCCCAGCACAGGGTGCTCTTCCCAATATTCCAAGTGCTCATTCTCTTTCTGGAGCGTTGGCTGAAAATTCTCTGGGGCTGGAGTGTAAAAGCAGCTTCCAGCATCACTTGGGAGGCTGTAATGAGTGAGCACAGATGACAGACAGCTTCTGCTGGGGGATGCTTGATCCACACTGCATACCTGCACATGCCCTCATTTCACCCGAGATAAAGCAGGGAATAAAGGGAAAATGGGATTCTTTCATCCCCCCCACTGCCAGACATTTATTTATCCTTCCCCAGCCAGAAGTACCTGAGGCAGGGATGGGAAACAGAGGGAAACTACCAACATAAAAAACCTTTCCAGCTCATTTTGATTAACTGGTCCACACTGCTCTGACTCGTCTTTTGATAATGACTGACTCCCCAAAGCAGCAGGAAAATCCCACAGATGGGCAAGTTCATTGCTTGTCATCTGTACAGGAGCAGACTCTGATCAACCACCAAAACCCATCCCAGCTTCCAGGCTCTCACCTGACTTGTGCAAGTTGATGGATCTTAGGTTGGGGAAAAGCCTTGCCAGGGAATCTTCTGACTCTTCAATGGTTGTGAGGTTGTTGTTAGCCAGGATAAGTGTGTCCAGTGATGGAAACATAATTCCCAACTTTCGAATTTCAGTCCAGTCTTGAAGATTATTGTCAGTTATGTGGAGTAGCTTGAGAGACTGACAGCAAACTGGAGAACAAGACACTGTTTCATAGTCGTTAAGGCACAGGAAGAGCTCCTCCAAGCTGCACAGGGCAGAAAGGATCATGTCATCAATTTGATGTGATTTGAACACAACTTTCTGAAACAGCCCTGAAACCCTGTTGCAGAGAAAGCCTTTGAGCACTCCACATAGCGTGTTTCAACTACATCTCTGCTCCCATCCATTTCTTCAGAGATTCAAAAATCCTTTTAAGTGTTCCCTGAGTCTCTCCCAGTATTGTGTAACAGATTGGTTGGGGTTGTCTTCCACATCTGTGCCCAACAAGCCACCAACCCAGCTCTAACTGTGACTGAGACCTGCTCCCAGTGTTCTCAGCTTAATTTAAAATGGGGTTTTGAAACAATACTGATGATTATTTGCCCCACATGAGAGCCAAAGATTCCCATTAAAGAAAGAACAGTTCCCACTAAGTTTTCAGGCAATCCCAGAGAAGAGCAGGTTGGCCAGGCAGGACATTCTGTTGTCATCATCTCTGCTGACAAAGGCACACAAAGAGGGACCTGTCATCCAAATGAAGCCACTGAGGAGTGGCTCCATGGGAGCAGAATGCCAAGGTGGCCCATGACCAAACCACAGAAATCAACACCTTAGCAGAGAAAAGCAGGATGAAATACTCCTTGACAAGTGGCCAGACCCTCAGAGGTATGCCCCATTTAACAGGTATGCCCTGCACAGTGACTCAGAGGGAAGTGTGACCCTCCTACATTCTTGGGGTCATTATCCATCTCTGGTATTTAGGTTTGGAGGAGGAGAAGGCCTGGGCTTTGCAGCACCACCCAAGTTTGTTTTTTAGGACAATGTAAAGCACTCACCTGGAGTTCCCAAACTCCCAAAGGAAAACCTCCCTCTTTCTCTACTGATGTTTGCATGCCCACAGCCCCCTCATCCCTCACCACAGGGCTCCATAACCCAGCCTGACCTGAGTGCAGCAAACCCCCAGGCTCCCAGGCTTACTCTGGTAGTTCCTGCAGGATGGTGTGCACTGTTTCCCAGGAAGCTTTGCTGTTGTTGAGCACAAGTTTGCGGACGCCTGCGAAAGACCCAGCACAACTTCTCTCTAAAACGGACAAACTGAGAGGGTTGGAACTCAGGTTTAGAAACTCCAAGTGGGGGACGTTGGACACAATTTTACTGACCTAAGTGGAGAGGGAAGAAAGAAAAATAGAAAGAAAGAAATGTGTATCAGGCAGTAATCGGAGCTCTGGCAATAATATCCCACCTCGTAAAAGGGGCCCTGTGGAATCATCACAAAGCAATGATATGGGGAAAAACATGGGGATATCTACCTGTAATTCATACTCCAGCCATTCCTGATCTAGATGGATTGGTTAATTGCTCATTCTCCTCAAGAGTTCATTTAATTACACTCCAGGAGCAGCTTGATAAGAGAAAGGCAGTCCCCTGGGAGAGGTCATAAAATCCACCTCTACCCCAAGGCCGAGCAGCCGCACATTCCAGGAGCCAGCCCTGGCTCACAGGGGGCCATGGACACTTCTCCTGCCTCCATGGCCAACACTGAGCACTTGTCCAGCTCCCCACTGCTCCCCACAGAGCTCAGCCAACCCCTAATTCCCTCCTTGACTGGGGAACTGAGTGGGAAGCAGCTTCCAACACCAGTGAACATCAGTGCAGGAAATAATTCTGAGTTGGAGAATCCCTGGCTGGAGAGCTCCACTCCCCAAAGCATTGGGATGGGCAGAGATGGGCAGACCATGGCACACAAGGGCCAATAAATGGCCCAGCTGCTGGCCAAGGGTGATTGTCCCATGAATTCAAGCGTGGCAAACAGGTCTGCCTCACCTCACACCTCCTCTCAGGGGATGCCATGGTTTGGGGGCTACACCTCAGGAATTACACAGGCAAACTGGATGATATCAGTCCAGCAAAACCACAGGATTTAGGAAAAAATGGCTTATGATGGATGATTGGAAGAAGGGTATATTTTTCAGTATTATACTAAAATAAGGAAAGGAGGCCTTAAAGTTCTTTGTGGGAATAAAAAGCTGCTGTATTAGAACAGTGATGATGTTCTTCCTGCCAGCTGAGAACAGGGCAGGCAGAAATTGGCTGAAATTGCAGCACAGGAGACTTAAATTACACAGTTTAGCATATGAGGTTATTAGCTAAGCATGGGAAAAGGCTACCCAGGGATCTGGAATCCCCAGCACGGGCATGTTTTAGGGGTGGGGAGATATTTATCTGGTGTGGATGGGCTGTGAAAACTTAACCCTGTCCCAGAGGAAGGGGCCAGCACACACAGAAGCCTTTCAGTTCCAGGGCAGCCTGAAGAGACTGAACACAGAGCAGGGTGTGAGATGTGCAGCTCATGAGTGACCAGTGTAGGACCAGATACGAGGTCAGCCCCACTGAGCTGGGACACTGCAAAAACTGCATTCCCTTCCTGTTTAAAAACACAAGAATCTGATGGCACAAAACCCCACGATGTCCTATTTTTTTCCAGATATTTCCAACAATAAAAACTAACATAAAAGGAGAGCATAATCCAGTGAGGAACTTAATGACACTTGAATGGATTGAGATTGTTTCACTCCTGTTACATTGCATTTATTGAGCATTTTTTTCACCCAGGCACTTCAAAAGATTTTACAACAGCATTTAGCATTAATTAATGAGGCTGCAGAAATATCCTTTGTGGTGAATATTATTAAATCTGTTCTGCAGATAAGGCAACAAATATGGAGAGGGAATAAGTACCTTGCCCAACACCACAGTGGCAAAGCTGGGAATCAACTGCCACTGTTAAAAACTAAACTGCTCATTAACTTCTTGGTGTTAGAAATGCCAGTTCCAGTGCTCTGCACAATGAAATAAAATAAAAATACAGATTTTTCAGCCACGGGCCAAGACTGTAAGTCACAAGGTACAGGAGTGAAGTGCCACAGTGGATTAATTTCATCACACGTATTGCTCAGCTGCTGTCGAAGTAAATAAACATCACCTTCAGAGATGAGGAAGAAGCCACAAAAATGGAACTCTCATCAATGCAATGCATTTGCAGTCAGTAAGAGCTGTGAAAGGTACCCAGGAAGGTGCCCATCACCATTTTACCTCGTGCCAGTCTTCCAGTTTGTTGTCAGAGAGGTCGAGCTCAAAGACGTGGGCGCAGAAGGCAGCGATCTCGTTCTCGTCCCCGGCACAGGTGATGCCACAGCTGTTGAGCACCAGCACACTGGGCAGGTTCAGGCGGTCTGGCACAGGGAAAAACAGAAGGCGCCACTGCTCAGCACTGCCTTGGAGTTACAGAACCCAGCCCTAAACATGGATGTTACAGCCAGCAAGAGAAATCTGCCAGTCACGTCTGAATTTACACCGATTTCAGGTTAAACGCGGATTTTAGAACTGACACCCTCCTGAAGCCTTGCTTGTAAACATGAAGCACCACTCCTATCAGTGCTCTTCAGTTCTTCCATGTATTTCTGGGTATTTCAGGCTTGTCCTTTGTCATTTATGGCCTGTCTCCTATCAGTCCTTGCCACAATTTCTGCTCTTGCCCAGGCAGCTGCTGCTGCAGATAGGACACAGGACTAGGGGAGTGTCAGCTGCACAGTCTAGACTAGACTCCCTTATCCTCTTCCTAAGAGCCAACTTGGGCCTAGTAACAGCCAGGAGGTATTTAAACATTTCTTAGGAAGTATTTAAATGTTTCTTAGGAGGTATTTAAACATTTCCTTTCTAAGCTCTCCCTTCCCAAGGTTCAGCGTTGAGCATTCAGCATTCATACAAAATCTCAGGTCTCTGCTCTGCCTTTCCATTTCTGCTTTTGTTTTGCTCCAGCTCCTCCTCAGACAGGTAAATGTACTCAAAGCTACAACCAAGGACTGGCACCTCAATCACAGCCTGCTGTGCTAAGGCTAAACCATGACAAAAAGCTGGGGGTTTGTAGCAGGAAACAATTTCCACACAAGAAATCCACGTTGAGGCAAGGCAAACCATCAGTCTTACACTCTTTCATGTACAACGTGGCTTCCTCACCTCTCTGGAGTACTGAAATCCATTAAAATCTAACCACAAGCTTTTTCCTAAATAGGTGGCCCCTTTTCTCCTCAGCACTTGACAGCTGCACGACTAGAAAGGGATTCTAGCAGAAAACAATCACCTGGAGTGATCTGGATTTCCAGGTTTTCTGACTCATAAGTGTTTGGTTTCTTAAAAGGACAGTGTGGCACTCTTGGAATTATTAATGCAGTATGTGTCAGTCATGTCTCAGTCATGTTTGAAGATGTGGCCTCTTTTTGGCACCCAAACAGCTCAGGTGAGCAGGAGAGAGGTAAATTTACCTGCAGAGAGGGCACTGACTGAACATTCCATCAGGCCATTTTTCTGTTCTTGTTCATTTTCAGAGTGTTTTATCCTCAGCTGAACTCAGGCCCTTTTTTCTCCTCTGTCAAACCCAGTTATTGGAAACTTCATCCAGCTGATTTCCATGGTTATTTTCCCCTTTGGGGCTGGCTAGGACACAAATTGACCTGATGGATGTTTGCATTACTCCTACAGATCATTATGGGCAAGATGTGTGACACAAAGAAGGGGCAGCTCTGACGTGAATGTGAATCTCAGACCCATCCAAACAAACCAAGAATTAAATGCCACCATCAGAGTGTGAGGGAAGACTAAAGGGTGTCACATGGATCTAGTTCAGAGGAGATGGTGACACAGATTCTGCAGTCTGGGAGGCTCAAGGACATCCATGAGACACATTTGGCTAAATTCCCTCGAGGCAGCAAGGTCAGGAGCACAGGAGAGGGGAATTCTCCACTAGGTCACCAAGCATTTGGTGCCTTGAGAAGACAAAGTACACTGCAAGTGCACCTGAGGCACTTGTCACAAAAGCAGCCTGGCTGGAGGTTCAACAACTCATCACTGCTTGAAGAATGTCCCCTCCTGTGTACACTGGGCTCCTGACCCTGCAGGCATCAAAGCAAGCTGATGGCATGGGAATCAACCTCAAATTTAGATATTTTATGCGTTTTTAAGCCACCTCTGCCAAAATACCTGTTGCTGCAGCCAATAATAAAATAAGATCAGTGGCCTGAAGAAAAGCTCCAAGGACTGCTGAACCCTCAAAACACAAACTGCACAGGGCCTTAGGTCTGCTTTCCACTCATAAGGCTGGAACCTGTGATCTTGAAGGTCCCTTCCAACCTAAATGATTTTATTCTATTCTCTAATTCTGATTTTGCCACGCTGTAGAGGAATTTGGTTTTTTACAGCAACCAGTTCAGTCGCTTTCTACCTTTGTTAGATTCCAGTCTCTCAACTCTCCAGTAAAAAACTGACATTGTGATGGTTCTTTTTCTGGGCAATTCAAGGTGATTCCTCCCAGCACCCTCCCAGATGCTCAGAAAGATCAGAATTTACCTTTCATAGGTGAGCCCTGTGGAGTTGCTGGGACGTGCACCCCCATGCCAGGCCCACGGCGGTAGGGGAAGTTCTCAGGGCTGTATTTCTCACACAGAACTTGCATGAAACTCCTTCCACTGGGCTGGTCCATGCTCCCTTCTTGGACTTCTGGATAAAGAAGAGAAAAATAGAGCATGTGAGCAGCCAGCAAGTAATAATCACTTCTAATAGTGGTGCTTGAGAACACAGGGAAAGCAAGCAGATGGGTCATGGGTTTTATTTCTGAGCTCCAGATCATCTAACAGGTCCTGTTTCAAATTCAAGATCAAAGTAAAACATTACTTGGAAAAAACCCAAAGCCAGAGGGTTTGGTGCTGCACACACACAGCATTACAGGCCAAGTTCAAGACCTCCTTACCCCACATGCTCTTCAGGATAATTCCAGGCTGCAAAAGGTGACTTCTGGACCTGTCACTTCTGCCCCTCCCACGAGGAGTGTGAGAAACCCACAGCTATTCTCAAACACATTTCCAGGAGGAGGGGAAGGAGCAAACAGCTGTTTGTGAGTAGGAGATTGCTCCAACAGCTGTTTGCCAACTTCCCCTTTCTGCTGTGTCACCAGGCATCGTTCGGCCAGGCCGAAAGGCAACTTCTGCCAATTCCCTTCTGCAGCTGCCTAATGTATCTGGGAGATAATAACTGTGCCCTTCATATCTGGGCATGGCACAGAACAGCACAGGAAGAAGGCCCTGCCTCAGCACAGGCTGCTGAGCTGCCTGGAGAGATACTGAGAGTCAGCTGGGAGCGTTTTTGGCACCAGGATCCCTCCATGGCCGGGGCTCTGCCCTGCCCAGGTGGGACCCAGCCTCTCCCTCTGCCCTGTTTTCCTGAGCACGCTCTGAACTTGGCATTTGATGGGTTTGTGACACAGGAGCAGAGCTGGGTTCATCAATAATTGTCGTTTCCAGAGGTCTCCTAGCCCTGGTACCCATCACAATTAGTCACAGGGCAGCTTTTCCACTAATTAATGCAGAATTAAATTTTTAAACCTCAGACTGGGGCCACACATTTATTACAAGCCATGTTGCTAATCTTGAATTAAAGTTTCTGCCCATTTCTTTCCCTTAGACTTGTTACAGGCAAGGATATAAATCTAGATATAAAATTCTAAACAAAAGTGATTTCACTGAGGCTCTCTTTGCTGAGAAGCACCTGTTTAACAAGTTCCACTTCACTTCTTCATGACCAAACTACCTAAAATCCACCAACCAAAAGGATTTGAGCACAATAAGCAGCAATTGACTGAAGCATCTTATCATTTTTATATTATATATAAAGTTTAAACATCACAAATAGGGATTTATAGGATTAGTCTTAAAAAAGCCCTCAAAAAAAACCCCATTTTCATCTCTAAACAGCTTGATTGATTCATAGCTCAAACTTGACTCCTGTCACTACTCTATCTAGAATCAAAAAATAAATCCTCAAACTGGAGTTTGGTAGGAACAAGGCATTTAGTTTTAGGCTAAATCATTCCACGTGGTACAGGAACAATCTGCACTGACAGCCAAGGCTTTAGGCTGAAAAGTTCCAGAGTGGTTTGGGAGCCCAGCCCCATCCACAGACAGACAGGGCTTTCCAAACACACATTCAGACCACCTGGCCTGGAAATTCTGGAACTCCCATGTGCATAAAGCCTTCTGTCCTTCACGTGGCTTTTCCATCAGCTCCAGCCCTCTTTATCTGCTGAACAAACATCAGCTGGAAATTCCACAGGAGAAACTCACCTTAGAGGCAAAAATGGTGTTTTCAGCTACAGTGTGAGAGCAATCCAGAACTGAGAAGAAAAACTACTGCCATTTACATCCAACAGCTTTGAATCCCCACCGTTTTCTTCCTCAAGCTCTACTTTTGAACACCAGTGCCTCTGTGAGATGACAAAAATGTTGTGGAGCGGGCAGCTCCCACCTTTCCCACCTCCCTTCCCATGGGATTTCACATTCCCTGTAATCATCTGTCACACACGTGGCTTCTCTGAATCCCTGCAATTGCCTGGGAGCAAGGAGCAGCAGGATGTGCCAGGGGGATGATGGCTTTCAAGGGAATGCTGTCAGCACAAGGGCAGCACAGGGTGACCTGCAAGGTGCACGTTTCTGAGTGTGTCCCTGCTGACAGCACAAGGAGCAATTCACGGCTCAAAATAACTCTGGGTTTTCTAAATGACAGCACAGAGTGCAAACGAGGCACCTGGGCTTTGAGAGGTGTCAACAAATAGCCTTGGCTGTTATATTTAAGTGTTCTGCTGCAGGGCTGTGGCCCCAGTGAGGAAGGACAGAGAATCCCAGAATGGTTTGGGTTGGAAGGGACCTTAAAAATAATCTCATTCCAATCCCTCATTCCAACATCTTCCACTGTCCCAGGCTGCTCCAAGCCCCATTCAACCTGGCCTGGGACACTTCCAGGGGCAGCCACAGCTTCTCTGGCACCCTGTGCCAGGGCCTGCCCACCCTCCCAGGGAGGAATTCCTCTCCAATATCCAGTCTAAAGCCACTCTCTGACACTTTGAAGCCATTCCCCCTTGTCCTGTCACTCCAGGCCCTTGGAAACAATCCCTCCCCATCTGTCTCCCTGCAGGTACTGGAAGGTCACAATGAGGTCACCCCAAAGCTTCTCCTCTCCAGGTAAACAATCCCAACTCTCCCAGCAGAGCTGTTCCATCCCTCTGATCATCCTGGTGCCTCCCCTGGCCTCTCCCCAACAGCTCCACATCCTTCCTGTGCTGGGATTCCCAAGCTGGAAGCAGCACTGGGAAGTGTCTGGAAAGAGGAGCATGACCCTGACTTGAGACTGATTCCAGGGAAACCCAGTGTGCTGCTGCAGCTGATGAGGGAAAAAAGAACACCAAAAACAGGATGGAAAATATTTCCATCCCCTGTCTCTTCTTCTCCAAGGGAAGAAGAGACCCTTCAGGAGAATGACATCATGAATGGCATGCTAATGAAATTCCAGTGCCACTCAAATGCCTTCGGGGCACATCCTGAACAGTCACACACCAAACACATGCAGACGTGTTTGTACACACGAAAAACAGAGCAGAAGGAATGGATGGACAGCACAAACATCTGCCTGCAAGGAGCTGGAACATCGTTCTCCGGAGACATGATTCAGGGAAATTATTTCTGAGATGATTTCGACAGGCAGAGAAGTGAATCACAGAATGGTTTGGGTTGGAAGGGGGCCCTGAAGGTGACCCAGTTCCACCTCTCCTTGCTGTGGGCAGGGGAATCCCTGCAGGATTTCTCAGGAATTGGTAGCAGGGCAGGGAGCCTGACCTGCTGGGCCACCAGGACAAGCCACCCAAGCTGGTGAAACTCTGTCAAGGCCCCCATCAAACCCAGCACGGCTGTTTGTGCCACAGCACAGCACGGTGCTGAGGAGACCAGAGAGCACACGGGAGACACCTGAACTGTCCCTTGGCACACTCCTGCCCGACTCTGACCCTGTCTCACTGCACCAGCAACTATTCCCTGCTGGAAACCCCTGTCCGTGCAGAGCCAGCCCGTGCCCTGTCCCTGCTGCTGGGCCTGGGGCAGGACGAGCACAGAGCAGCTCCCTGACAGCTCGGGTTCTGCAGCCCTGAGGCCTCTCCTCGACCCTCTCACAGTCTGTCCCTGTCCCCTCACCCTCACACAACCTGTCCCCTGTCCCA
>VYXF01006610.1:251152-273663 GCA_013397295.1 Polioptila caerulea
CCTCTCACCCAGGCCCGGCGGCCGCGTCCCGCATCGACCCGGAAGCAGCGGCAAACATCACGTGACTGCGCGCGCGGTCACGTGGCGGGGGCGCCCCCTCCCGTTGCCGTGGAGACGGCGACGCCGATGACGTCATCTTTGTCACCGCGGAGGGGTTCCTGGGGATGCGACGGGAAGAGCGGTGCCAGCGCATCAGGGAGGGGATCCTGAGGGATCCTGAGCCTCTGCTCAGCCCTGGGAGGCGCAGCGGGAGCGCTGTGTCCCGCTCCGGGCTCCTCAGCACGGGAGGGACAGGCAGGCCCTGGAGCGGGGCCAGCGGAGGGTGACAGCGGCGAGGGGACGGGAGCATCTCCCCGACGAGGGAGCTGCGGCTGTCAGTGCCTGCAGGGAGGGCTCCGAGCAGGGCCCACGCTGAACGGCACCAGGGGAATGGGACTGACCGCAGAAAGTTCCACCTGGACAGGAGGAAGAACTTCATTATTCCGTGACCCAGCTCTGCACAGGCTGCCCACAGAGGGTGTGGAGTCGCCCTCCCTGCAGGGATTCCAGCAGCACCTGGACACAGCCCTGTGCCTTGGGATGACCCTGCCGGGGCAGGGAGGACCAGGTGACCCACTGAGGTCTCTTTGCCCTGGCCCAGTCTGTGGTTCTGTGATGCCACACACAGGTGATGCCACGGTCCCTGCAGTGCCAGGGTCCAGCTCAGGGTGGCATCCCCTTGCCCGCAGGGTCCTGCTGGAGCCGGATACATAAAATTGCCTCAAACCTGCAAACCCATAACCATTGCATGCTCAGGATGTAAAAAAAAAAAGTCAGCAGCACCCCCTTTGCTGGCAGTGCCCACCTGCTCTCTACCAGCTAACGCATTCCTCTCCTGTTTACTCAGTGCTCACATCTCCTTTTCTGCAGTGGCTGGCCAAGGACAAAATAATAGAATCCCAGCTTGATTTGGGTTGGAAGGGACCTTAAAGCTCATCCCATTCCACCCCTCTGGATGGGCAGGGATGCCTTCCACTAGCCCAGATTGCTCCAAGCCTGGCCTGGATGACAAATCATGCTGAGAGTGAGGGCAAATCCACGCAGCCTGCTTCCCCACCTCCATCCTTGCACGGCAGGGATCACAAACTGCCTGAAACACGGCCTGTCCTGCCTGGCAAAGGCCGGGGAGCTGGAGGAGAGCTGCCTTAGTCACGGCTGAGTGGCTGCAGTGCGTCTCCCCAGGCTGTAACATCATCGGGACAGCTTTATCCTGTTACCCGCACACCCCGGGCTGTGTGCGAGGCTGCAGGGCACAATGTCACCATTGTGGGTGCTGCCCAGGCACAGGACAACAGCAGGACTTGAGCCCCAGCCCGGGGGCTGGCTTAACTCCTGCTCTGCCAGCAATTCCCTGCCCCACTTGGGACACACACCGTGGGTCAGGCTGGGCCAAGGAGGCAACCCTGGGATCCCCAGAGCTAAACCAGTGCACTGAGGGATTCTCAGCAGAAAATCTCCCTCCCAAGAAGCCAAGTGAGACCATTGCCAGAGCTGGAGCCATCAGCGCATCACATGAACCCCAGCTCCAAACTTAAAAGCTGTAATAGGCTTAGTCATAGAGTCTAATGAGCTAATCAGAGGTGCCCAAACCTATTACCACAACGAAAACACAGCTGCACTGTCTGCCATTCTCTGCTTCTCCTCGGGCTGGGTTCACAGCAGCTTTTTAAACAAAGCACGGGGCATTTTCTCCAAGGCTGTGGTGGAGAAAACCTGTGGTGAGAGACTCACATTGCTGCTGCACATCGTGTGAAAGGGCTCGGGGCTTTCCAGGTGCCACAGCCCACACCCAGGGACCATCTCCACCCTCTGCAGTCTGCTGTGTCACCCTGCCACCCCCACCCTCCTCCCAGCACAGCAGCAGCCCAAGCTGAAATACATTGAAATACAAGGCCTGTTTGCCCTTTAACGGAGAGAAAACCACTTGGGTGTTCTTCCTTTCTCCCCTGCTGACACAACACTGGGTTTATTCCATCCCTGGGCAGGCCAGCACAGCCAGACATTTCCTTGCTAGCACTCCCTAAAAAACCTTCTCTCCCCGTGCTCTGAATGGCTCATTTGGTCCTTTCAATACATTCTGGAGAGAGCTTTGTCTGCACTTGGTTTTCCTTCCCCCCTCTGCTCCTCGGATCTGTTTCAGCGAGATAAAGAATCCCATTGCATTCGGAGGCCTTTCCCTAACAATCCCCACGGTTTCTTTTTGCACAGCTCACCTGTGCTATTTAGTTGCTAGAAGGCAGACGGGGCATACTTCAGCTGGTAACTGGCACCAGAGTTTGATTCCAAACACATTTCAGGGGCTGCTTTCTATAGTTACAGATGGACTGGATAGAGCAGATGTCTGTGTTAACCTCCACTGGGTCAGTGCTGCAAGTGTGAGAAAGTGGCCGCTGCACCCCTGGCTGACTTTAGAGCCCATTTCCACGGAGCCTGGGCAGGTCAGGGAATTGTTAACACAATATAATCTTCCCCCTCCAGGGACCAGTTTGAATTCAGCCCAAGCTAACCCAGATCCTGAGTTCTTATCACGCTGGCTGTCTCATTGTTCCAGTTTGATGGGTCTCCATCTCCTCCTCCCTGGCACACAAGTATCCCCTTGCTGAAGCTTTCAGCAGCCCTGGCCCCTCCCTGGCAGGCTCCCCTCTTTCCCACAGCCACTTGCCCAGGGTTAGACAGGCCATGGGAACTGGGAGAACTGGGAGCAGCACATCCTCCCTTCAGCCTGGCTGTGCAGGGCATAGCAACTGTGATACCTCACACCCACACTCTCCCCACTGACATGTCCGTGTGAGGTGACAGAGCCACCAAATCCGAGTTATTTTCATATTTTTAGAGCTGGACCTGATTAAACTCAGAGAGCAAAACATCCTCAATATCTGAAAATAATCCTGTCCCAAGCCTTCCCTCATTACTCGTGTTTCTAATGCATCACAAATTAATGTCACCCACGACTGTCACTGGGGGCACTTAGCAGGGTCTGAGTTGCACAAACTGAGGCCAGAAGGGAACTACATCCAGATTTAAAGCCACAAATTCCCCTGATTTCTCTGCCATTTGGTCTGAAGGGAAAAAAAAAAAAAACCCTCTCATGTGTTCCTGAAAAATTACCTGAGATGGAGAATCAGTCTGTGAAAAATCAAACAGTTAATTACTCACTGTGCTAATGAAAAAAAAAAAAAAATAAAGAAGAAGCAGGCTTTATTTCAGTTAGAGTAAGGCATCTAAACCCAATTAATTCCCAGCTCACACTAATAATGTTCAAAAGGTCTCTCTGCACACAGAGCAGGAGTGTCACTGTCACACTTGGGGACACGGGGACACCGAGGTCACCGAAGTTCCCTGGGTCACACACAGAGATAATGGCAGCAGCAGAGGAAGGAGCATCTTTTAGACTCTGCTGCTTATCAGAATACTTCTCCCTATATTAAAAACAGCAGAGGTTTTAGGGGAGGGCGGGGGAGAGGATTTAAACCATGCAATTTTCTATTTCTTTTCTGTAGCTTTTTGATCCTTTCACTTTTGGGTCTGGCAAATGCAACTTTCTTCATCCTTGGAGATTATTCTTCAATTCCTCAAAGAGGCTTCAATTTTCTCACAAATCTCTCTTCCTTTCACTTAATTTAAACATTTATGGCCAATTCCATGATTTAATAATGAGAAATAAAATTGGAGATTTACTAAGTGTGGAGAGAAGACCTTTCATTCCATCTGGGGATTAAGAAGGGAGTTAAAGGCGTGAGCCCTGCTAGCCTGACCTGAGCTGCAGGAGACCCCAATCCTGACGGATGCTGAGCACTCCCTGCTCCCTCCCAAGCCAGGGAATGCTGAGCACACTGCAGATTTGGCCCCTAAAGACTCAAGCAAGCTCATAAATCCACAGCAGAGCTGTTTCAGAGATATTTTGCTAATAACTTTAGAGCCTGACTTCATTTAGCACCAGTGCCAGCTGATCAAGTCCAAGCTGCTCCTCGCTACACCATTAATTTAAGGTAACTGTTCACGGGGATCTTTGGTTCCGCACAGACGCTCCCCAAATCACTTCTTCAGTCTCTGTCAATTATCCGAGACTAATGCACCTTGAAGTTACCTTTTAGAGCAAACATTTCTCCATGGCCATAATTCTCAAATATTATCAGTGGCCCAAAGATCGGGACAATGCAGCTTTCAGCTTGGGAAATTGAGGCTGCGCGTCCAAACGGAGAAATCAGAAATAAATCAGCGCCGGTGGAGTCTCAAGATCTACTGCATTTTCATAATTTGGCAATTGCTAGGCATGCTCAGAGGACCAAATAGACCTTGAGCCTTTTATGCAGTTGATTTCATTTTCTGGATGGCTACATTAGATAAAAGCAGCTTTCTCAGGTACTGCTGCAAATGAAGTCTGGCAAATCCAATCTCCCCCCCTTAGGGCCACACTCGCTCAGCTGTCTGCTGTCACCCTCTCTGTCACCGTGGGGACCCTGCTGGGTGCTCAGTGCAGGCTGCAGCTGCCCTGCTGTGCTTGGGAGACCCCTGAACTCGTGTGTGATGGGATGTGCCACCTCTGCAGCGTGGCATCCTCATGTCTGGAAGTGCCACAGCACAGCCAGGCGCTCGCTGACCCAGCCTGGGCACAGACTGTGCTCAGAGCCCCTCTCCAGCCAGCTCTGGATCTGTCCCTGGCGTGGCACCCACCTCTTTCAGACTCATCTCATCTCAGCCCACAATTTCCATCCTGTTCACTCAGACAAAAAGGGCACCAGCAGACACAAATGAGCCCAGACATGGAAAAGGCTGAGCCTCCTTCTGCCAAATGTCCTGGATTTGTGGCTCTGATGGCACAGAGAGGTGCCACTGCTGTCTGCTTTTGGAATGGGGCTTTGGCTGGGAGAACAGGACAGAACAGAGCTGGAAGCTGTCTCTTCCCATCTTCTGTGTGTAACAACTCCATTACAGGTCTGGATCCTACTTGGGGAACGATGTTGGCTGTGTCTGTGGGCTGCCAGAATTCATAATAATTAACCATTAATGTTGGCAAACACTTGGCAAATCTCCACCCGTGCTTAGAGTCCTCTGCAAACAGGAACAGATTAAACCTTGCCAGTCCTACATATTAATCCAAAGATTTCCCTCCACTTCTATTCTCTGTTTAGCAAACAGGGTGAGATTGGGAAATACTCAGGTCACCCCCATTTTACAGAGTGGTGGCAAAAGTGACATTTCCAAAGCCCCAAGAAGCACTGCTGGTGCATCAGGAGTGAATGTTTGTGGCCTCCAGCCCTGCCCCGTCCTTGCTCTGCCTGGCAAAGCTTCATCCTTATCTCACTGGCAGGAAAGTGCAAGCAGCAAAGGGACGCAGACTCAGCCCAGTCTGTCATGGATCAACAGACTGGTGGAGAGATAGTTCTGCTTCTGACCTCGCTGCTGGGACACAGCAGAAAATAACCCAGAAATAGCCCTGAGCAAAGCACAGAGCACAGGGTGCTGTGACAGCAGCTTGTCCTCGGCTCAGTGGCATTTTTGCCACCCAGAGTTGCTCTCCCTGCTGCTGTTTTCTGACAAACCTCAAAGCAGTGGGTTTCACTCTGAAATAGTGATGTCCCCTTGAAATACAGTGTTCATATGGAGGAATTAGAAGGAAATAAGTTGGTCAGAGTGAAAAATTACATCTGCTACAACTGCAGACGTCCTCCTCAAAGGCATTCCCTGACAAAACTCCTTGAGTTTTCCACTCAAGGCCCAGCTCCAAACAGAAATATCACTCATTTGACCCAGTCACAGTGTGCCAGGGCCATCAGAAATGGCCAGCAGGCAAACTTCCCTCCCAGAGGAGAACACTCTGGCTCCCAGGAGCTCAGAGCACGGACGTTTGGTGGCTTTCTGCTCACGTCTGGCTCCCTACCATGTCATGACCTTCATTTCAGCCGAGGGCTCAGGATGCTGTGGCTGAGCAGTGGTTCAATAAAACCAGGGGCTGTGTGTTCACCTCCTTTTCAGCCAGCAGCAATCAGAGCATCCTCCCTGGCTGTGCTCAGGAACACTCAGGAGCATTTGCTGTAGACTCTGGAAGAACAATCAGTTTGAGGCTCGCAGCTCAGACATCTCAGCGCTCGTCTGGGAATAAAAAGGTCTTTCTTCTTTTCCTCCCCTGGTTCTTTCCCCTCATTTGTGTTCATTTCTGGCTTTGAAAGGAAATTGCTTTAAATCTCAGCTCAGCAAGAGCTGGAAAGCCAGAGGACTCCGTTCAGGAACATTCCCTGGGAGTTCAGGCAAAAGCCAGGCTGAGATCTTTTTTTCTGGGACGGAGCAACGTGAGGACAAGTATTTGGGGATGAACAGTAAAGGGACAGGTGCTCGGAAGGCAGTGTCCCTGCCCATGGAAAAGGGATGGAACAAGGTCCTTTGAGGTCTCTTCCAACCAAAACTGGGATTCAGTGATACAGGGAAAGATGAAAGAGGTTTGAAAAAACAAGGATCTAAACTGCCTTTTCCTCACCAATGTCAGTGAAAACCCCACTTACCCTGTGAAGAACCTGCCAGGAATGTCCCTTCTCCCTGCCTTTACACCCCAACAGACATTTTCTGTCCCGTGTACTCTAAACTCAATACATCAAGCACTGAAAACAACAGCAAGGATCCGTCTCCACGTATTGATCAAAGCCTGAAAAACTCTGCTCCAAACCAGCTTGAGTCAAGGCACAAGAAATGTTAGGCCTTTCCCCTGTAACAGAGCCTTATTTATCACGGTGGAAAGGGTACTTTGGGGAGGCAAATGGCCAAGCAGTCCCTTTGATACATGGAGATGCTTCAAGATAGGTATGATATAGAAAACCTCGGCGCAGATATGTCCCAGCTAATCTGACAGTTATCTCTTTTACAGCCAACTACTGTCATTTCAGTCTTTGAGAACTGCCAGCTACGCTGATAACTGCAGGCCTCACCACAGCAGAGGAGAAAGCCTTTGTTAATTAAGCTCCCTTCATTTTCCTGCTGCTCTGGCCCTGGCAGGGCTCTCAGGGAGCTGCTGCTGTGTGGCCCTTTGTGCTAGTGAGGCAGTGCCACACGTCCCCCCCAACCAGGGCAGCTGCAAATCCAGCTGGAATCCTCCCTGGGATGAAATGCTGCAGCCCTGCCACCAACCAGACTCATAACTCCCCTGGAACACAGCAGATTCCCCTCTTGGAGGAGAAAAAAACCCTCCCTGAAGGATGCATGAACCTGCCCACTGTCCTGATATGGGGCTGATTTTCCCAGTGTGGTGTTGGGTTCCAGGGGAGCCTATTTATACTGGATTCATGAGAGCCACTTTGTGCCCAGAAGAGTTCAGCTCTGTCTTTGCAGTCAGTTAGTGGCCATCAGACCCTAATGGGGTTTCTGGAACCGTGGGTGCTTTATGCTCTGTTCTGCAGGCGTGTGGCTCACTGAGTTCTCCCCTGAGCTGTGATCAGCCCCTCACTCCAGGCAAATGTGATGGTCCCTCACTCTTAGATCCTCAGCAGACTTGCAAGTGTCACTTGTGAGCCCAGATTTACCTTTTGCCATTTCTGGGGGCAGTTTGCAGTTCTTTCTGCCTCATTCTGCCCACACTGGGGCTGTTTCCCTTGCCCTGCAGTTGTGCCTCATGCTCCTCCTGATGGCCACTGCTGCTTTCCCCCTCTAGCCAAAGTCACTGCAAGAAATTCCATCACCTTCACTGGATGAACAAGCGAAGCAGAAGAGAGAAACATCCATCCTGCAGGTAATTAACTGCAGAGCTAAATGAAACTCAAGTGTTAGAGAGGCTTTGATCACTCATGCTGGGCTTTTCACAGCCAAGTTGTCACAGCTTCACCCCAAACCAGTCCATCTTTGCTTATTTGCTCTTTCACAAACTCAGAAACCAGCTTAGAAACCTCCTTAGGAACCAGGCAGCCTCCACTGAACAGTTCTCACCCACAGCTCTCTTCTTTTCACCTTCTTTTTTACCATTCAGAGCCATCACCCAAGAACCATCAAACCAGTTACCCACACTCCTGTGTCTACCCCAGCTTCCCTGTGCCCACAGCTGCAGTTCCCAGTTCCCTGCCAGTTCCCAGGGATTCACACCCCTCTGTAACTCCAAATCTTTGCAAAAAAAAACGCTGCTCCCCGTGGCTCTTCCTCCACCTTTTTGGGTCACTTACCTGGTGAAGGCACTTGGGGTTCAAGAAGGGCAGAAGCAGGGAAGATTTCTGTGGCTGTGGAATGGTTAAAAAGATTCCTGCCTCAGGACCACTGAGGCTTTAGTGTCTGTTCTATAATTTATAGCTCAGCAGCTCTCTTCCCAAGGTTTTGTGCTCACAGAACAACCCTTTCCTATTTCATGTACACGGCTCAGCTCAGGAAAATGCCCCCAGGTTAGTCCAGGCCTTGTTAATACCTTCACCCATGCAACCTCCAGGGAGAAAACAGCTTTTTATCATTAGGTGAAAATGGAACTGCCTGGAAAAAACAACACAAACACGGGGTTTAGCCCACGAGGAGAGATTCCAGGCCTTTTAGTGAGGAAGCTGCCAGGCTGCTGTCGACTGAGCCAGGGCTGGAGAATTGGCTGTCAGGGCAGGGAGAGACAGCCCTGGAAACTGAAACAGAGGGCAGCAGGAGGCTCAAACACACTGGCTAGAGGGGATAAAGCAAAGTATTACATTTTAATTGATCTAATCTTTGGCTCCCGGTGGAATTCACAGAGATATCTTACTAGAATTACCCGGGGTTTATCAGGAGACAGCAATACTGGGAAAGTGCCTTTTGCAAGGCAAACTACTCCAGATCTTGAACTGCATTAGCATTGGGGCTGGCTGAGCAAAAGAGCCCCCACAATGGTTTCAAAGATGAGAGGAAAGGAAAAAAAAAACCTGGGGAGAGAGGGAATATGTGAGATGTAAACCCATCTGGGCACGCAAATGTGTGTGAGCACAAACCCAGCACATGCATAATGCTGCCTGCTCCCTCCAGGGTGGGACCTGGAAGGATTTACCAGGGAGCAGAAAATACAGGACAGAGGCCCATTAGAAAAGGCATCTCAATGACAGCAGCTTTTATCCTCCTTGTCTGAGGTCCATTCCTGCTCTGAGTGCAAAACCTCTGAATGCTAAAAGAAGAAAAAAACCCCAACATTAAAAAGAGAGGAGGGCAAGAGGGACATGAAACAAATCTCCTTAAAATACAGACCCAGATATAAAATACCATGTGGGTGGAGCAAGCTAACAGGAGAGATAAAAAGCAAAGACACTCAGAAACCAGGTGGTTTCTCATCATTTTTTTCCTTGACATCCTCTGTCTGAGCAGATGACTGCAAGATCTTTGGAGATGCAGAATAATGTCTGGCTCTGTCAAGACTTCTCTTTATTCAATGCGGGGAAGCAGTGAAAAAAACATCAGGTCTGATAAATGATTCATGGAGCCTTTTCTTCTGCTAATCTGTAAATAAATTTTAAAAAGCAGCTTCCTTTTGATGAATATATTCTGCGGCTCGTGGAAACATGTTGGCCTTTAAGCACAACACAGGCACTCTCAGATGTCTCTAGTGCTGCTGTCAGAGCTCTGAAAGCCCAGCCTGGCTCCTTGCAGAGTTGGATGGAGTTTTACTGACTTACCTCAGCTGAGGATCTGCCTCTCCAACCCCATGGAATTGGGGCAGCCTTGCCTTATCTCACCGCTCAGTTTATGTCAGGGAGAGGGGAACAACCTGTGGATTTACAGATGTGAAAGCCAGGAAGGACCTCTGTGAACACCTCATACAACATCCCCGAAAACAAACCCTAAATCCTCTCCTTGCTGCCTCTTTTACAGTCACGGGGAGGCAGAGCTCCCCTTCACAGCCTGCTGTGCCCATCACCCTGGATCAAACCCCACTCCTGTGCATCCTCCTCAGGAACATCTGGAATCATCAGAACAACCCTGCTGTGCCCATCACCACAGATCAAACCCCATTCCCTGTGCATCCTCCTCAGGAACATCTGGAATCATCCTGGATTTGCCCCTGGGCAGTTGGCCTCCGACCACCAGGCATGGGAAGGATGGAGCTGCATCCCTGCTCTCGCTGCTGTCAGTATGAGTTCTCTCCTCCCTCATCACCAGATATTCGGGCTTTTTTTAATTGACCTTTGCTTTTTAACTCCTGTTCTCCATTCAGCAACACCAGGGGTGTGGACACTCTTGGGCAGCAGAGACCTCCAACAGCCAAAGCACCTCTTGCCTGTCAAGTTGCTGGGTTTCTCCCTGAGCAGACAGGCCTCAAACTGTCTCACAACTTTCCTGACTCTGAACAGGGAAGGAAAGAGAAAAAATAAAAAGCATGATTATACAAGGACATCTTTTATTTCAGTACATTCAAGACAAAAAGAAAAGAAAACAATTCAAGAACAGGATGTACCTTCACTCAAGGCTTTATCTCCCCTGCCCCTCTCCATTGTCATCTCTTTCCTTTTACGACCAGAAATTGCATAGAATTTGTTTTTTCAATCAGAAAACTAAATTTGCCAGTGTAAACCCCACATCTGTACCAAGCAGAGGGTGAGCTGCTGCTCTTTCTAGAGAAGTCACTACTTTCCTTACACAAGATCCCGGGCTAATGATTTTCTCAAATGCTGTGTGGCTGGAATTCACCCTGGAAGTTGAGGGTGCTCCGTGGGGTCACAGATCTGGGGCAGAGCTCGGAGTCACTTCAGGAGCGTGCAGAGCACAGCCAGGGACACTCTGGGGGTCCTAACACCTCCTCCCTTGGCTGGTGGGGTGGGCAGCCTCCCCCAGGGCTCCCCACTCACCTCCCCCTGCCCCATGCCAAGAACAGAAAGGAAGAGGTAAAAAAAGCAAAAGATAACCCCAGAATGAAACAAAAGACACAGAACCCCTGAAATTCCAGGCGTTTCAAGGCCTCTTTGAGTTCACTGTGTTTGTTGGCTGTTTTTTGGCATTTTTATATATATATATATATATATATCTATGTATAGATATATTTCTCTATATATGTAATTTTCACAACTCCTCAGATGGACTTCCAGCAAATGCTGCTTCTCACAGGGAACGTGTCCCATCCCATCTTCCCCTTCCCCTTTAAACCCACCTGCCACCTTCTGAAAAGGAAGAAGAGTTCAGCACCTGGTACCTTGGAGACTGGGTCCTGACATACCCAAATTAAACAAAAGAAAAACCAAAATAATGACTCCTCCCTTCCCACAGCCACGGCAAATAAAAAGTCCCCCCCTGCCCTTGGAGAACATCCCCCAGGAAATGATGGAGAGGCAGCGCCAATGTCCTTTCTCCTGACCTTGGAGGGGCAGAAGGTCCAAGAACCCTCCTGCCCCTGGGTGGGCAATATCTGCTACACCAGCCACCCACCACATCCCTCCTTCCCAGAGACACCCACCAGCCTGAGGACCTCCCTCCCACCACGCCAGGCTGCAGTGGACACCGAAACCTCAGCCAGGCCTTTGTGTCCACCCCAAGGTCCACCTTGCTCTGGAGAAGCCGGGTAACTGCTATTGATTTAAAAACGAGTTGACATTGTACAAGTCCGTGTTCTGTAAAATGGAACAGGACCCCCTCAGGACCCCGACGCCCCCGGGCCCGGCGTTACTCGGGCCCGCTGCTGTTGGTGGCCTTGTCCCACTCCAGGCTCTCCTCGCTCCGCGCCGGCGACCCCGCGGCCGGCCGCGCCCGGAGCCCCTGGAAGCGGCGGCACTCGGGGCACACGCGGATGTGGGTGCAGCCCCGGGCGACCAGGGCGGCCTCTTGTGCCAGTCTTTGTGCCAGGGGGTCTGGCTCGCCCCCGCTGCACAGCTTGCCGTTGCTGAGCGTGGTTGTGCTGCGGGCTCGGCGCTCCTCGGGCAGAGCGGGCCGAGTCCGAACCACCCCCCCTCGCCTCCGACGGGGGTGGAAACTGTCCTTGCACAGGATGATGTTGCGCAGCTCCGTCACCATCTCTTGGCACACCGACACCTGCAGGCGAGAACGGAGCCGCCCTGCTCACCTGAGCAAGCTCTGAGTCCCTCGGGGGTCCTGGAGGGATGAGGGCTTGCAGCAACCTAGGGTAGTGGGAGGTGGCTCTGACCACGGCAGGGGGTGCAACTGGATGAGCTCTAAGGTCCCTTCCAGGCCATTTTAAGATTCCATGGCATGATTCTGACACCAAATTTTTATGGACTCAGGGCTGCTGGTTTTCAGCATCAATACTCAGACATCTACACTTGATTTCACCCAACTCCGCCTCTCATCAGAGACCCTCCTGTGTTCTTCATCTCCAGATCAGCACAAGATCCAAACCTGCTGCAGGTGGAAATCCTGTCTCCAGGAAAGGTACCTGGGTGTTGTACACATCTTTGATCCCTTTGAAAGCCCTTGGAGCATCTCTACAGCCTCACTCTGAGTAAGCTCACATGATGAGCATGAGAAGCTCATGGATTTTAGATCCTGCCCAAAGGACCAAGCCTGTTCCTGTGTTTGAGGGGTCCTGGCTGGGATTGCTCCTCAGCCTGGGTGTATGACTTGCTCTAGGACACCTCACACATGGCCCCCTGTCACCTCACACACCCTGTCCCCTTCAGGACACTCCCAGGTCCTACCTCTGACTGTTCAGAATGTCGAAGGCTCCACAAAAATTCCAACATTGCCATAAAAATTGCTACGATTAAGCCACAGATGAGCACCACGAAGATTCCACCAATGTTCTCCATTCCCAAGCCTAAAATAAAGCAGGAGAGACACTCTGGAGAGGCAGACACATCATAAATCTCAAGCATCACTGCACAGAACCCCCAGGTTTTGCTGTTTTGTTTGCTGGTTTTGCCCAGCCAGGGCCCAAAACCACCGAGCCAGCAGTGTCCTATTAATAGCTCCTGCATGACTCAGATGGCCCAAGTGAGTGACTTGCAATAACTGCAGGATCGAAGATGCCTCCCCAGAAATGATGACTTTGCAGATAAACAGCCAGAATGTTGGAAGGAAGCACAAAGCAATTTGTGGACAAACCAAAAACAGGAGGGGAAAAACGCGGGATCAATGGGGGCACATTAATCCCTGCAAATTATTCACCCAGCTCCAGTGGCTTTGAACTTGAAAAGGAAGAGGAGCAAGGTTGTTAAAGGAGCAGAGATAAAGCAGACAGGGAAGGGCTTTAAAGGAAGCTGGCACCAGGAAAAGCTCCTTTGATTGCATCACAAAGTGCTGCAGGAAAATGATTCCGGCTGCTTGGACTGCAGTGGGAAAGGAGAGGCTCTGAACAAGAGCAGGATGCTGTGTCACACTACAGGGTGACAAAGTGGGGTCCCTGCCACCCAGGGGTACCTGGTTGTGGGTTGGATGTTTCTGCCCAGCACCCCTGGCCCATAAGGAGGTAACAGCCCCTTCCATGGACAACTGATCCCACCTCCGCTGGACAACTCGCTTCCTATGGGATGATCACCATGCCTACCCAGCAGCCATTCCAGAAAGTTCACCAGCTGAAGGCAAACCCATCCCTTAAAAACCTGAGCTTTCCATGTGCTGAGGCCATCACTTCATTTGCCACCACAGCCCTGGTCCCCAAAACTGTGCCTCCCTCAGCCTGTGAGATGAGCTGACCTCAGCATTTGCTGCCCTGGAATATGGTTCCTCTCTCCTGTGTTTGGTTTAGGTCCCTGATTGGATTGATTACTAAAAAACATGTGCTCTGCCCTGGGTTGGCTGTGCAAGGCCATTACTCAACAAGAACATCTATAAAAATCTTCCTCTCCCTCCCGAAGCATTAAATCAAAGTATAAGAATCAATGATTTATTGACTTGATCTCGGCGTGGCTTTTAGACATGAAACCTCACCAAAATCCTTGTAAATCGCTGACCTGTTTTGTTCTAAAACTTAGCAGGTCACATTTCTGCCTCCTCCTCCGTCACTCTTTTGGCACCACCCCCAGAGCAACGCAGGGAGTTTGTAAATCAGAGACTTTTGCAGAGATGCTTCCACAGCAATGGCAAGGCAGAAAAAACAGCTCAGAATCACAATTCAGACCCAAAGGTAAAGGCCATCCACTCCCCCCAGTAGCTCACCAGTGTGAATTTGGGGTTTGTACCTCTCTCTGCATTCTCCTGTCATTCTGTCTGGGGGCCACCTCAGATACCCAAGCTCACTGAGAGATATTTCCTCTCTCCATACAGCTACAGCCTTCCTCATCTCCCAAACTGAGCAAGTGAGCCATGGCATAGAGAATAAACCAGCAGAAAAACTTGCCCAGGGTCACAGATTGTGCTGGGTAGTGCCAGAAGCTTCCTCCTTCCAAAGCCATCTCAAAACAGCCCCCAGCCTAGATTCCACCTTAGAGCTGCTTTTGGCACCGTCCATGGAGAAAAAAACCAAACCTTTCCACCTTTAAAAGTAACTCCTTTAATAGCAAGAACCTGATGTCTTACACCTTCAGCCTTGATAACTGGGATTGTCTGTGAGCATCACCTCCCAGCCCCGTGGGGTGCAGCAGGAACAGCACAGACACACACACCTACACCTGCTGCAAGCTCAAACCCCCAAAGAAGCATCCCCAGACCTGTCTTGGCTCTTTTCTCTGCTCTCACAAAGGTCACAAGGATGTGCTTTTAACTGGGGGGCCTGCTGGCCTCACAGAAAACACTTGCTGAGGAAAGGGCAGCTGCCAAAACTGAAAAATGCAGTGACTGTGTTAAGCTGGCAACTGCTCTCACGCTGGGACATCAGCCTAATGTGGTGGCTTTTATGGCAATTTGCATAGCATTACCCAAAAGAATTTGCTCCTCAGTTTACAAATGTACTAATAAAGTCCTTGTGTCCCTTCCCCTGGCTGTTTAAGAGACACTTTCACTTGGAGCCATTAACCAGTGGGCCTGTGGTGGAGATCCATCTCTCTTCAAGGAACTCAGGATTTTGGTCTGATCCCTTCAGCCATCCATTTTCCCAGACATTCATTAGAAGCTAATTTGCCCTCCATATGCCTCCAATATTTGTCATTTAGTTGTTCCTGCTATCTCTGCCCCAGGCAAAAACACACAGCGTGAGGCACAGCGGAGCTGTTTGGCTTTCTCCTTGAATTGTGAAGGAAGGAACCTCAGGTCAGGGGAAGGAGAAAAAGTGATTCCCAGGCAGGAAACCTGGCAGACATGCAGCTGGGTGTTCACCCTTGCACCACTGGCCAGGATGTTTCAGTGCCTGGTCCCTCTGGGAGTGCAGGGCTCACCTTTGGCTCTGTGGTCCTCCTCTTTGGGGCACTTCCCTCCTTCCCACCACTTTCTCTTCAGGATTTCCAGGCGGTTGTTCTCCTGCAGCTGGAGGATGGCCAGGTCGAACTCATCGCGGAACACGGAGCCTGCAAGGCCAAGAGGGACGTGGTAGGGCCCCACCTTCCTCCCCATCATCACCATCCTCACCACTTGCCCCAGCCCAGCGTGCCCAGCTAGCACAGCTCCTCTCTGGGTGGCTCAGAGGGGCTGCCAGTCCATGCAAGCCATGGAAAGCTGCAGCCACCCTGCTGGGAATGTCACCTGGTTCAAGCCACTTGCAGAAGGTGACTTGGCCTGGCCACCAGGAGCCACACAGGCCACTGGAGCAGGTCCATGACAAGGGGAGCTTTGGCTTTTGGATGAGCAGTTCAGTATCCTGCTCCTGCAGACCCTGGAGGTCCCTTTCTGGTCATTCCACCTCCAATTCAACCTTGTTCTAATGCTCCTTTTCTCAAATTGGTCATGGAATAGAAATCCTGAGTTGGAAGGAGCCCAAGGATCATGGGAAGCCAAAATGTCCATGTTGGAGGAGCTCAGTCCTGTGCTGGGCATGGAGCTCTGCTGCAGTCCTAGTGGCTGCTACCAGAGATCCTTGTGTGGCACAAGAAATCCTTGTCTGCCACCAGGGATCCCGAGGAAGGGCCATGGGAAAGACTGCTCTTCTCCCAGTAACTCGGCACTATTGTCCCAGCCAGCAGCTTTCTGCTCCTCTTATCTGCTACGGTTTCACTGTTTAACAAGACAATGTCAGAACAAATTTAGCCCTGAAGGTAGGGATTTGTACTCACTTTGATCAGGTTGCTGTGACTTTACAAGCTTACCCATGTTTGCTAAACTAGAGTGGCTGTTTGTGTGACGGGCCCTAATGTAATCCACCTCAACTTTGTGTTGCTAAATGCCGGGGCTTAAAGGTCAGGACGAGGCTTCCAGGCTGTCCAAAAGATCAGCGGATCGTTTGGAATAACAACGACTAAACCCTTGTTTAGTGGTCAGGTCCTCTTGTGAGCTCGAACATTTGAAAGACAAAACCCCTGCATTTGTTAAACCTGATGAAGAGCTGAGATAGTCCCTGAATCGCCCAGCCCTCTGGCCTGCAGTTTCAAGAACCACCGGCTGTTAAGACATTCCTGCTAAAAACTACCAGAGTTGCCACAGCATTACTTTGACATCACTTCTGGGATTAAAACAAGGAGCACAAAACGATGCATGAACACTGGTTGGGGAAGGAAACAGTCAGCAAAGAGCAGGTATGCAGCAAACAAGCAGCAATTTTGAAACATCTGTCACACGAATTATCAAAAGAGCCGCGGTCGCGTCTCACACGGCTCTGGACCAGAGCAGGGTCTCACACATCTGGCTCTGGACCAGAGCAGGCTCTCACATCTGGCTCTGAGCACGGGCAACAGGTAAGAAATAAAAAGGACCCTGGGCAGAGCTGTGAGATGCAACGTTGGCTTTCAGAGCCGGCGCAGCCTTTGGGAACGCTCCGGTCCTCTGCCGACAGCTGAGAAGGACTAGAATTGTTCTTCACTGCCTACCGACGGGCATGCCAATCCCGTAGCCCTTGGTGTCCAGAAGGCCCCCGACCTGCGTGAGGTTGCAATTGCGCTGCCGATAATACTCGTTCATGGTGGACTCCAGCAGGAAGGCGTAGTTGGAGTTCAGCACGCGCGCGATCCCTTCCTCCGTGCTCTTCACGAAGACGCTGGGCTGCTTGGAGTACATGTAATTCCACATCCGCTGGTACGTCTGGTAACGGGAGTTCTGTGGGCAGGGGAGAGGCAGCCACAGCTCAGGGAGGAGAGCTGGGCTAAGTTAGACCCCTAAAATTAAACCCTCGAATCAGGCGCCGCTGCGGAAAGGCCACAATGGAGAGAGGAATCAGATTTCAGATTCAGAAAGGATTTTGATGCCTCATCTTTGTTCATCTCAAAGAGGCCCAAATATGTAGGGAGTTTGTTGGGAAAGCTGGGCGTGAAATGCCCCCATTCCAATGGGGTCTGGTGAAACTCTTTGGTAAATTAAATTTTAGAATAAAACCATAATTTCAGTAACCACGTATCAAAAACATACAAAAAAAGCTGGAAGAAATGGCTCCTGCTTGGTTGATTGAAACCTCTGGGTGCTCCCTGTAGAGCTCAGACCATACTGACCATCCCTCAAGCATTGTCCCAACAGTTCTTGAGTGTCAGAGCCAAACCCCAGCACCTTGAGGAGGGCACTCAGGGCAGCACAAAAGCTCTCTGGGGATTGCTGCTCACAAATTTTACCCAAAAAATAATCCACATTTGGTTCACCCCCCTGTGAGGCAAGTTAAAGTGCTTGGTAAAAAGAACTGGGTTTTTTTTTGTCATTGATTACAATGAATTAAAGCTCAGCCAGCCCCAAACCCTCAGAGTTTGCCAGTGGCTGAACCACCTTGGTGTGATGAAAACAAAGCTGAGAATGATTAATCTCTCTTGCCTGTGCTGAGCAGAGAGTGAAACCTGCTTGCACAAAGACTGAATATAAACACGCCCTGCTCTGCACAAGGAGTTTCACACTGTCAAGGGCTCGTTTTCTGTGGCTGGCGAGCAATGCTGGAGAGCCTCAGGGAATCTGCTGCTGACCCAGTTCCTGTCCTCCTCTGTCCAGCTCTGTCCTCAGGGTGCAGCCACTTGGGCAGGAGACAGATGAGCTGGGGGGAGTTTGGTCCCAATTCGCTGCATTTTTAAACCTTAAACTTTGTGTCAGTGTCAGGGGAAGCACTGGCAGGACAAGGTGCCTCAGGAGGGGACAAACATTCCTTCATGCACCCAGGAAGGGAGGATGGATGGAGGCAGTTATCCATCACTGCTTTAACCTTCCCATCCTTACACCAGAGGGAAATGGATCCCAACACAGCTTAAAGCACCACAAATGGGACAAAACTCTCTTTTCCTAATTTCCTCTCTGATTTCCTCACTGTCAGGCAGCGCAGAGACACAGTCAGGGGCTTCAACTTGAAAGCTTTCCTCAACTGAGCCACTCGTATACAACACCTCACTCACTTCGGCTCTGCTCAGCTCATCTTAGATGTAAAGTCTGGCTTAAAAGTAGCTCTTTTCCATAGCCTGAAGAGGATAAAGTTGGGCTGAAAAGCTCAGGCTGACTCCAGAGGTTTCCCAGCCTTCCAAATTCAGTTCAGACTCAGAGTGGGGGCGGGGGGGAAGAAAGAGTGAGAGCAAGCTTTCTGTCCTTTTGGCATTTCAACAAGTAATAAATAAATAAATAATCCCCAAGCAGTTCTCTGTGTGTTCAGAGCGCTGCAGCAAAATTCACTCATTTATTTCCTTTCTGAGCAGAGTAGGGAAGATAAAAATTAAATTTGGCTAAATGGTCCACGTAACTTTGCATACACTTGACTTATTTCAGTGCCACTGACCTCACACAGGCTCCAGCACTTGGACTTCTGTGAGCCTGCCTGGGCTGTGCAAATGTGTCCTAGCTCATCCCACCTGAAAGACTCTCAAATAAAAGCTAAAACCATGTGGAGACCCATGGAAACTTGACTTCCTTGTCAAAATTCCCTTCTGTGTCCTCCACCATGCCTCTCCCACCGTTCATCCCATCATCCCCACCCTGTGCAGGGCTCTCTCCAGAGATCCCCTCCGTGCCAGCGGCTGGAGTGACACGGGCACAGCAGGCTGAGGGGACACCCAAATCTGACTGAGGGGTGGCCTGTGCACCCCCTGCCCCCCAGGCAGCCAAAGAACGGGGTTTACTTGGAAGAAGGTCATGCTGGAGCCGCCGTGGATGGTGCCATACTCGATGGTTGTCTGGTCAGCAAGGTCATCCACGGACTCGATGGGCACGTCCATCCGCTGGACGGTCAGGAACGCTGCCAGGTTGGCCGTGTAGGAGGAGATGATGATCAAGGTGAACGCCCACCTAGGGAGAGGGAGCAGAAGATGTGGTTTCCCTCAGGAAATCTGCTCTCCATCCCCACTCTTTACCTCTCTGAATCACTGAGGCTGCAAAATCCTTCCAAAACCATCGACCCCTCACCTTGTCACCCAGACAAGCGAGTGCCACATCCAGTCATCCCTGAACACCTCCACCAGCTCCCTGAGCAGCCCCTCCCAATGTCCCACAACCCTTTCCATGAAAAAATTCCTCCTCCACATCCACTCCCCCCCAGAGAAACCTTCCTGAAAGGAAGGGCTGCCCTCCTTACCAGACCCCGCTGACGCAGCGCGTGGACAGAGCCTGGGGGGCAATGGTGGAGCCCTGCTGCATGAACCCCCCCACTGGGAACCACAGCGAGTTCCCCAGGGAGTACTGGTTCACCAGGAGGTTGCATCGGCCTTGGGAGCAGGGGTGGGGGCTGTACCACTCGTACGGCGTCAGCCTGGAAGGACAAGAGATGGGCAGCTCAGGGAATGCGCTGGGAAATGGGACACTTAAAAAGAAAAAACAAACCAAAAAAAGAGAGCAAAGCTGTGAAGCTCCAGCTCTCCTGGAGGCAGAGTTTTCAGAGGAGGAAATGCTTTGCTGTCAGTTGATGCCCTGGGCTCAGAGCTGCGTGAAACGTTTGCTCTAAGACTCAGGAGCCAGAGGCTTTCTTGTAAAGATTTGGAAAAACTTTGAGGAGCTCAGCTCTGGGCAGCTCTGCGTGCATCCTGCAGCCCTGTGTGCAGATTCACACCACAGCAGGAACTCCAGATGAGCACGGACTTGATGGGAGGTAGAAATCAAACATCTTTGGCTGTGCTCCCTGCCAGAGCACGAGCACTGGTGGGAAATTCAAAAGGAAGTGTGTGAGCCCTGATTGTGTTAAACCACCAAGAAAAACTGTGTTGGTGCAAAGGGCTGCTCTGAGAAGGTCTGAGGTGGAGTTGGAAGCTGAGTGCTGGTGTTTCAAAGCATCCCATCCTGCAGGGACAGGACAGAGGAGGGAATGGGAAATATCTGACAGCCTGTCACTGTTGTGACTGCACTTGTCTCTCTTTTTTGCTGTTTCCAGTTCCCTGGTTGCTTAGAAAGTCTGTTAATTCATGTGCTGCACTTCATCATATTGCTCTAGCTAAGAAAGCTGGGGGCTGGGAGGGTCAGTTTGGGGCTATTGCCAAAACAGCTGCAGGGCTGTGCCAGCTCACATCATATTTAGCCAAAATGAGGGGGTTCTTTCCATCCCTGCATCTCCCCCTCACTGTGGTGCCAGGGAGGAGGAGGAGGTTATTTCCTGCAGACTTTCCATGGTGGATCAAGCACTGGCAGCAAACCCCAGTGCTCTGGGAGAGTCTGCAACTCACAGGGTCAAAAGCTCCTTCCTGCTGAGCGAGGCAGGGAGCAGCAGCCAAAGCTCCCTCTCCAGTGGGGAGCTGGGTAAAGGCACCATTTTGGAGAATCATCTTTAAAACATGAGGAAGGGGCTAAAGAGGCACCAGCTCTGCATAATTCACTGGTTTCTCCAGACTTGTGTTTCTGAGGCTGTAACAGCATCCGAAGAAGCCATTAAAGCCCTGTCAGGATGACAACTTCAGCCACGCTGAGGGAGCCAGTGACAGCACACTTCCAATTTGTGTAATGAGAATTGGGCATGAAGGGGGTCCCCAAAGAGCCATCGAGCCCTGAGCAGTCTCTGGCACACAGAGAGGGACACAGCCCCACTCTGCCTCTCCACAGGGCTGTGGGGAGGGCAGGGAGAGCAGCCCTGGAGCCCAGACCCTGGGCCTCGATGGGGGCCGTGCTGCAGGCGAGCACTCAACGAGGTGTTTTAAAACTGATTTAAATTAGTCATAGGGGAATGGAGCTGAGAGCTGCCAAGCGAGGCTCTGCACATCAGCTGCTCAAAGATATTCATGAACTTTGCTTTCCTCCCCAAACTGGGTTGCACAGGGCCAGGGGAGCCAGACATCACTCGTGAAATTCGTGCTGGCAACTCAGGATGGATCTGCAGGTTCCTAACAGCCCTCACCCTCCCTGCTCAGGACAAGGGGTAAAAAAACATGTGCAGAGAGCATTGAAACAGCACCAAAACTGTGAGAAATGTGGGTCCAGAGAGCTGCCAAGGCCTCGAGCATTCAGGCTCAGAGATAGAGATGGACACAATGTCTGACCTGAGGCCTTGGAGAAGGCTCAAGGATTTAGAACAGTAAAACTGTATTTGTAGTTTATATAGAAATATGTTTTAAGCAAGTAGAAATATGCCTCATATAAGCAAATCAATGTTAAGCAAGAGAGCAGAAAATATTAAAATTAGGTAATAGAACCTGTTAGAGAGATGTTAAAAGTAAAGAGTACAGCAGTGAGTTTTGGTAGAATTGTATGATTGGATAAAGAGACACACTGAGGTAGAAACACAGTAAACATAGCAATTAATGACTGGTTTATGAAGATGCTGGAGAACTTTGTGGAAGTAGTGGGTAAGAAATTTATAAAAGACATTGTAACTAGAATTAAAGGGGTTTTCTGGTGTCATGGCATTGAATATAACAGCCTAAAGGTCTCACCCTGCCCTGAGACTGATTTTGCAATAAACCATCCTTGAATCACCACATTGTCTGTCTGTATCCCGAACACAAAACCTCCTCCCAAACCTCCTCCCTCCCAGCTCTGGGCAGCGCCGCGGCCGAACGCATCCTGCAGCGGGGCAGGGCGGCCATCCCAGCGCGGGGACACGGTGACAAAGCTCAGCCCCGGCTGGCACAGCGCCGGGACGCTTCCTGCCAGCCCACCCCGGTGACCCGGGGGGCAGAGGATGTCCCCGTGTCCCCCTGGTCTGCGAGTGACACTAGGTGGCACCGCGAGGAAGGGAAAGGCACCGCGACATTACCGAGCCACCAGGAAGAGCACACAGCTGACAGCCAGGTAGGCGAGCAGCATGAAGAGCCAGACGCCGGGAGAAAAGGGATCCAGGAAGGAGAAGTAGCCGGGTCTGCGGCCCTGGGGAAGGAAAAGCACAGGAGGAGTTGGAGCTGGTTGGGTTGGGAGAGGTGGAACTGGTCCTGGAAGGGCAGGA
This sequence comes from Polioptila caerulea, assembly GCA_013397295.1. Lineage (NCBI taxonomy): Eukaryota > Metazoa > Chordata > Aves > Passeriformes > Certhiidae > Polioptila > Polioptila caerulea. The sequence continues at coordinate 273,390 of VYXF01006610.1, forward strand.
GGGAACGCACCTGCACCGGTGGGACAGCAGCAGGGAAAGGGAGGAACGGGAGAAGGGGGAGAAACAGGAGAAGGGGGTAAATGGGGCAAATGGGGCAAAGGGGATAAATGGGAGAAAGGGAAATAAATGGGACATGGGGGAGAAAGGGGATAAATGGGGCAAAAGGGATAAATGGGAGAAAGGGGAGAAATGGAAGAAGGGATAAATGGGAGAAGGGGGAGAAATATGGTCAAAGAGAGAATGGAGATAAATGGGGCAAAGGGGATAAATGGGA
>VYXF01006610.1:277320-299044 GCA_013397295.1 Polioptila caerulea
ATCCCAGGGCTGGCAGGGAACTCACAGGCCCTGGCAGAGCCTTGGCTGAGCCTCCCCCTGTGAGATGCTCAAAGTTCCTTTCTGCAGTTAAGGCCTTGATGTCTTCTTTATATTTCTGGGGCAGTTTGTCAATAAATTCCTCTCATTAAGGAGATTGCGTCGGAAGCTTTAAGTCTCCAGCTTGGCAGTGAATCTCTCCTGTGACTTTACAGTTGTAGTAGTTCTGGTTCTTTTCAGCTCCAGTCATTTCCAGGCTGCTGGGACATATTCTTTTCATTCACAGTTGTGGGTAAGAATAAAGATATTCTGTTCCCACGGAGGGCACAAACTCTCTCTTATCTGTCTGTTTTGAAGATGGGAATGACAATATCTGGAGTCTGTCAGATATTTTTAGGCAGTCCCAATAGAGCTTTGTTAATTGGAAGAGCTATTTTTCCTGGAATAGATATGTTCAAAATGTCCAATAATTGATGAAGGCCTCCTGCAAATCCTCAGATGGGAGAGATTAATTTACCCTCCTCCTAAGTTGTTCTTGGAAATCTTCATTTTTCCAGCCAGTGAGCAGCAGTTTTCTGTGAAGATAGTGGTGACTGAAGAGCTTGGACAAGAGGGACATTTGGGAAGGAGAGGACAGCCCTGGATTTGTTGTTTTCAGCACACGCAGAGCCTGGAGGGACCCCAGCCAGCCCCATCCCTGTCACCTCTCACAAGAGTTTTCCCTAAAAAAGGAGGGCAGAGAACTCTCTTCTGCCTCTGGAAGTCAGAGGGAAAGCAGGAAAACCCAGCCTGGAAAGGCAGAAATTCTGACGTGTGCTCGGTCCAGCTGCAGGGCACCAAGCCAGGGCACATCCCAGAATAACCACGCCAGATCCAGGGGCAGATCCAGACCCCTCCTTCTCCTCTGAGTCAATAAAAGCCCCACACAGGCTGCTCTGAATCTTGAGCCCAATTCGGAGTCACCACATGGTTCATAACCAGCAAATGCATCCCATGGTCCTGGGGCCAGCAGCTGCTCCCTCCCTGCTCTGGTGGGGAGGGATTCTTGCTGGCAGAGCTGTCAGGAGGGGGGATCAGCTCCTCTCAGCCCCTCTCAAGCCTCCCCTGGCTGGAATGAAGGAGCTTTTCCATCCATCCTTCCCATTTTGTGTCCTCTGCAGCAATCAAGTCGAAACACCCTCAGCCTCAGCTCACTTGGGCTAAACTCAGCTGTTGCTGTGCCCTCTCCTGATCTCCATTTCCTCATTTTGAAGCAAAAGGCTTTCAGGGCTGAGGAGCCAAAATCATCTCGAGTCCCTCATTCCCTGCCACAGAGGCAGGATGTGAGCAAGGATGTGTAAGACACAAATAATCCTGATTTATCCCTTCGTGCAGAAACGACCCTGGGCACCTGATTCCAGCCCCCTGCCAAAGCCAGGGACTGCTCAGGGCTCCTCCTGCCACCCTCACATCCCCCTGGCTGGGCAGAATGGGCGCCTCATAAAAACAACCAAGCCTTTTCCTCTCAGCAGCCTGCGAGTCAGGAAGCCTGTTAGAGCTCCCGTGTCAGAAATCCAGCCTTGATTGTATCACAAGCAGTGAAATTGAGAAAAATGACAGCTCTGGTTAAAGCTGCCATATTTGGTTATGTGTGATAAGAGGCACAGGCTCTGTGGTGGCTGGGTTGGCGGCGTGGGGAGGAGAAAGGGGTGAGAAATCACTTGCCACTGGAGCTACATGGAAATGAAAATAAAATGTCATCGCATTCAGAGGAGCCCAGGGTGTGGAGACAACTCCTGGGCGAGGAAGAGGCTCATTTGTGGTTATTTATTAGGCTCCATCTCATCCGAGCCGTGATTAACAGACGTCAGCTGCAATTTTTGACATTGCAGAGGTGGTTTTTGGGGTGGGGAGAAGAAGGCTGTGGGGCTGCTCTGCAAACCACATCCTTAAAGGAAAACCAGAACTGTCTGGTTTAACAAATATTTACCAGTTTGAGAAGTTGAATTGCTACTCAGCTCTCAGGCACCCTCCTCAAGCTGAGCAGGAAAGGCCTGGAGGGAGAGGGGCCAAGGGTTGGAGAGGGAAGGGGGGCCCCTGAGCTTCCCTGTGGGGATTCCCCCTGTCCTGGGGAGGGCACGAGCCCTGGCTGCCCCTCCACCACTCCTGACGTGCCCAGTGCAGCCAACTGGGGCTCACTGTGGGGTCACCCCCACCTGGGAGATGCCTTTGCAACCCTGCCTGGGCCCCTGGCAGCTCCTCTGCTCAGATCCCAAACAGGATCATGGAGCAGCTGAAGTCCTGCTGACAGCCAGGGGAGAACTCCCCAAGCCCTCTGGAGTCTGGAATGATGAATCCTGCTCTGTTTGTGAACGCCTGAAGGGCAGGCTGGGCTGTGCTGCTCCCTGCCCTGAGGAACCCCCACCCTAAGCAGAAGTGTCAGACAGTCCTGCAGAGCTCCCCAGGGCTGCAGCCAAGGCCTCTGCTGAACAGAGCCCGTGCAAAGCCTGCACAGCATCCCTGCCTTCCTCTGGAGGGGGGAATGCTGCTCGGGGAATTGCTGAAGGCTGTGGGGCAGGGCTGAGGCAGAACATGCCCAGAAGGGTTGGGGTTGGAAGAGACCTTAGAGATCGCCTTGTTCCAACCCTTTGTGATGGGCAGGGACAATTTTCACTGTCCCAAGTTGCTCAGAGCTCCATCCAACCTGGCCTCGGATGTTTCCAGGGATGGGGCAGCCACAGCTTCTCTAGGAAATCTATTCCAGGGCCTCCCCACTCTCACAGGGAAGAATTCCTTCCTGACATAACACAGTATTTAATCACCAAATCTGATTTTAATCCTAGGAGGCACTGGCAGAAAAAGGTCCTGGCTCCACAAGGCTGATGTGAAAACCCAGCCATGGTGGGGAAGGGACAATTCCATTTGACTCCCAGGAGCTGGAAGAGTCAATCCCCCCTTTTTTTTCTTTTTTTTTGTGATCAGTTAAATCATCAATCCTAAGTTCTGCACATACCAGAGGAAGCAGAATTTTAACTAGGTTTTAATTACTTGTTTGCTCTTGGCAGGAGCCACTCAGCACAGAGATAGATGCGTGAATTTGTTTCTGTTCATCCCCAACACTGCATCCTGAACAGCCTCCCGGGTGGAGAGGGGGCTGGGACAGGCAGCTTGAATGGATTTTTCCTTCTGGCTGCTCTTGTTGGGCTGACAGAAACCAAGGCACTGTCACTCACATCACACTCGACACCGTGCAGAGCTTTTCCAAAATCCTTGGGAAGAACAAGGCTGCAAAAGGAGCTTGTCTCCTGTGCCACTGGGAATTTGGGAGCAACTGGGGGACATCTGACCTCTCCTGAGCTTCAGGGAGAAGGTAAAACAACAGAGGATGCAAATAAAAGAGGATTTATGGGAATTTAAGACAAGTTTGGCTAAGCAAAGACTCCACACCATGTGCATGCTTGCACACACGAATCTCTTGGGAATATTCTCAGTTGTTTTGACACAGAAAAAGATTTTGCTGCACTCCTGGAAGTGTCCAAGGCCAAGTTGGACAAGTTGGCGTGGAGTGATCTGGGATAGGGAAAGTGTCCCTGCCCATGGCATGGGATGAACTTTGAGGTCCTTTCAACCCAAACCATTCCAGGATCCTGTGATTCTACAACTGTGCTGAGAGCACCCCCTGAGATTAAGGAGCTTTCCTTGGGCTGCAGGGGCTGCTGCTCCTCAGGGTGAGCAAAAGAGGAGGGCTGAGAGCAGAGAGGCAGAGCCCAGGCAGGGCTGTGAGCTCAGCCTGGCACCCTCCCTGCCCCGGGCCCCCCAGGAGGGACGTTTTGCCCTGGGCTGATCTGCCTGTAGAGCATTTCCAGGGGCTCAGAGCAAACAGAGCAACTCAGGATTCCTCCCTGATGTGATTCTCAGGTGGGAGAAGGCAGCAAGAGAGCAAAGCTGAGATCAGGAATGGCCCCAACACCAGCGAGGTGCCCCCACAGACACCCCAGCTCAGCCTCCCAGCCAATCTCACCACTAAATCCAACTGGATGGTGACCCCAAGCCAAGTTTCTGCAACTGTGGGGCCACCCAGCCACTCTGCTGCACCCCTGCAGCCAAGCCTGCCCTCTGCAAATCTCATCCAGTGGCCTTAAAGCCACTTCAAGCCACTCTAAAACCATCCTGCAGCCCCCACCATGCCAAAAACCCCATCACGTGCCCTGGGAGGAGTGAGGAGAGAAGCCAAAGGGCTGGGGGGTCAAACAGGAATGGAATTCACCAATCCTGGCACACAGCAGAGAGAGAGAGAGAAAAGCAGGAAATAAAGGTCGAGCACATTTGCGTTTAAATAAGAAACCAAAATATTTTTATGAGTCGTTCATTATTCTCCTCTAAGCAGGCAGGTTTGCACGCAAATAATGGAGGGACATAAATGGCTCTAAAATCAGGCTCTTACCATGTGAACTCGGTAGAGAATGCTAATTCCCAGAGTCATGAAGGGCTTGGAGAAATCAATCACCTTCTCCCGCTCCGCCGTGATCGTCAGCCCCGCCACAGCCAGGTCGGCTTTCTGGGGAGGAGGGCAAATGGAAAAGGTCACAGGCCTGGAAAAAGGGGTTTTCCAATCTTGGGAAAGCAGCAAAACCTGGGGCCACACAGGACACCTGTTCCTGCAGGGGGGATGTCCCACCTGCCCAGGACATGGCTGTGGAAACAGCAGGAGTTTGGCATCCACTGCTTCCACATCCCTCTGCCTGGGTGGGTTTCACACCAGCCCTGCTCAAACTCACCCCAAAGTTCAGCTCACCCTGTGCTCAGGAGCATTCTCCCCATTTTTCCTTGCCTTTCCCCATTTTTCCCTCCCTTTCCCCATTCTTCCCTTCTCTTTTCTCCATTTTTCCCTCCCTTTCCCCATTCTTCCCTTCTCTTTTCTCCATCTTTCCTTCCCTTTCCCCATTTCTCCTTCCCTTTCCCCATTTTTTCTTCCCTTTCCCCATTTTTCTCTCCCTTTCCCCATTTTTCCTTCCCTTTCAGGCTGGACCAGCTCCTTCTTCCGAGTGCTCACAGCCCAATTGCCATTTTTATTCATTTAATGCACTAAATCCTGGAGCCATAAACCAATAAATATTATATTAATCTATAGAAAATACAACTTCCCCCTTCCCTGTCGAGCACAGCTGTCCCTTCTGGTACAAACAAACACCACAGGTAGGTGACAAAGCAGCATCCTCACCCCTGAGCCATGGAGTTCCCCAACCTGCCAAACCCAGACCTCCAGAACTGCAGATCAGCCTCCAAATAAACGAAAAAATAAAATAAAATTCAGAGGACTGGCATTAAAGTTTGCAGATCGACTTGCAAAGCAAATGAGATTAGGGGGAGAAAAAAATAAAAATAACTTCTTCCCATGTTAATACCCTTGTAATATAGATAAGGGATTTGAATTTTAAATATTATTTTTATTACTTTAGCTCTTTTAATGTCTGTAATTGCTTTCTGTAAAAATGAAACCTTCACTCCCTTATCCATTTGTTTCTCTGCTTTGCAGGAAGATGACTATGCATGTGGAAAAAGAGAAGATGGGGGAGCAAGAAAAGCTCTTGGCACCTTTTGTCCCCAAATTTGACAAGGGGTGATGCCAAGGCACCAGCAGGCCTGGTGGAGGTCCTGGCAAAGGCTGGGGCTGCAAGAGGGAAGAGCAGCAGTGCTGGCACCAGGAGAGGGAGGAGAAAGGGAAGGTGACCCACGAGCCCAGGAAGGGGTCACAGAGAAGGTGGCACTTCCCAGGCCATGCAGGGCTGCCTGGACACGCTCAGTGGAGGGTTTGCAATTCCCTCCAAGCAGCTCTTACAGATTCCTAAGACGTTCAGGCTGGCGTGAATGATGAGCTGAGGAGAACTTGAGCACAGGCAGACATTTACCCACAGGCTTTTTACAAGACACCAATAATCCCAACGTGGTGTGCGAGCAGTTGAGCCCTGTGCAAACACCAGCAGAGCACTGAAATGGGATCAGTTCATCTCTGGAACGTGGCATGGGGAGAATTTTATCTACGAGGAAAGCCTAAAGCTTCCTAAACCTCTCTTGTCTCTACTTCAAAGGTTTGTAGGTGCCATTGTCCTGAGGAGAGCTCTCCCAGCAAAGCCCCTGGTGAAGAGGCAGCTTAGTCTGACAATGGAATTCTTCTCTCAGGTCTCCAAATTAAAAATAGTTCCACCAGCAAAGTCACAGACTAAAACAGAGGGTAAAAATGCCATGGCAAAAGGGTTTCGTGCCAAAGCTTTCAAGAAATTTTCATTTCTATCCAGGGGCAAATATAAAGGTGCTGTTAAAGGAGCAGCAGCATCCCCAGGTTTGCCCAGCTTTGGGGTCCTGACCATTCTCTGGGGAGAAACAACACCTTGGTTGTGCCCTGATTATCTTGGTGTTGCTGAATCATCAGCAGCATCTTGAAATCCTCTTCCCTGCACAAAACAGAGTGCAAATCCAAACCCCTCCCTTTGTCCACAGAGCAGAGACACAGCACAGCCTCCCCTAGACACTCAGATTTTGTGCCCAGCTCCCTTCTCCCATCTCCAGAGGGTTCTGCCATTCCATCAGAGTTATTTCCTTCATTCCCTGCTAACTTTTCAGGACTTTTGCCACATCAGAGGTGCAGAACTTTCTGCAGCAGAGCTCCAGCTCCACATCACTCTGTCTCTCTTCTCTCTGCAGGCTCAGTCATGCAACTTAAGAGCTGATCTCTGATAGCAGGAAACTTTGATCTGGGAATGGCATGCAAAGAATTCTCTGCCTGAATTTCATCCATTTCATGCTTTCAACTCTGCTTCCTGACAAAACTTCTCGTGATTCACTGAGCTCAGTGGAGCTACCAAGGAGCTCTGCAAACCTGAGCTCTCTCAGCCTCCCCCACCTGAGCAGAGGTAGGAGTTGGGATTTTATGGGATAAGGGATGCCCTGGGGGAGAAGAAATGGATTTTGCCTTGTGCCGATGCACTCTGTCCACACCTGGGCTCTGGGGACAGGGAAAAACAGGAGGCAAAGGATGGGGGGAAGAGGGGTTGGTTTTCATCCTGCCAGCACAGTTACAGCTATAAATGTCGGCATGAAATCGGCTTAGAAAAAGACCCAGAGCGTTTTGGGAGTGGAGACAGCCACTTCTCTTGACAAAACACCGCCTAAGCAAGGCCAGACCCTCGCTAGGTGCGAGGAAACCCAGGTGGGCTGGCGTGTGAGACAAAAGCTGGCACCACCAGCACCCTACCTGGCATTCCCGTGGGCTCTGGAAAGGACATTAAACACGGGGGCTGAGCCGGGCTCCCGAGGAGGAGCAACAATGAAGCATCCTCCAGGAGCAAATTGCAGGGACTGCCAGTCCAGAGGCGGCATCCGCCCCCTCGCCGCGGGCTCTGACAGGGCTCAGCTCGGTGCTAATGGTGATGAATGGGCCCTGACGTCAGGAGAGGATCCCAGCAAAGCCTCCCACGGCATGGGATGGCAGGAAGCAGCCGGGAGAACAGCCCAGCTCCGGCCCCACGGAGTCCCCCTGCCCTCCGCCAGGCTGCAGGGACACCGCGCGGGGAGAAGGTGCCAGCGGAGCCAGGCTCGGGGCTGGGCTGGGTCAAACACCTGGAACACAAGCCAGGACAGCTCTGGGAGCACAGGGCTGACATCTTTTCCAGGAGCAGGGGTCCCTCGCTTGAGCAGCTCCTTGGATGTCTCATCCCCTGGGTGCTGGTGAGAGCGGCGTTGTCACCAGCGCTGCCCACGGAGCCCTGACAGCAGGACCAGGGGCAGCAAACCCTTCTTCTACACTGTCCCTGTGCCCAAAAAGCCCCCCAGAAAGGGGAAACAGCTGTTCAAGGTTCAAGACCCACCACTGCAGACCGAGTGGCACCAGCACTGGGGGGTTGCCCCAGTGGAAACCCACCCAGCTGGGGGTGACCCTGCTCCCTGATCTCTGGAGGTTCTCTGCTATTCCACGCAGCTCCGTGATGCTCAGATGCCTATTCTTGCATTTCAAGGCAGAAGGGTCACTCCAAACAGGTGTCTGGGGTTTTTCTAAGGACAAGTGTGAGCTCTGCCATATCAGAAGTGACAGCCTGCAAACCCTGGAGGCTGCAGCTCTCCTGCGAGCCCCAGTCAGGGTGGGGTGACCAGCACTCAGTGCAGGTGTCAGCCTTCAGTCTGCCCTCGCCCATCTCTCCTCCCCTGGCCTCTCTCTGTGGGCAGGAGGACAAAGCCTGTGCCAGGTGTTCACCCTGCCCATGGCAGAGCCAGCTGAGGTGAAGCACCAGGAACGGGGACCCAAAGCACAGAGGGACAGCAGCGAGACCAGCCCAGCTCACAGCGCCCTCCCCAGCCTGTGTTTGATTTGCCAGCAGTGCTTTGCAGACCCCTCTGCCCATCCCCTGGCTGTGTTTGCACAGCCCCTCCCTTCCCAGCCTCTCCTGGAGCCCCCCTTGTCACAGCTGCCACCACGACAGCCTGCAAACACCCTCCCCCTGCCTCCCTTCACCCACACACAGCTTTTCTCTCCACACACCAGCACCCACTGCGAGTGCAGAGCAGGACTCTGCCAGTTTTGGAGAGTCTTCTCCCTCTTTTCCCCTTCCTGCCATCCCCAGAGTTGGAGCAGCTGAAGGGAAAGCAGCTCCTGGCCTCCAGCACAGAAAACCAGCACCCCAAAGCCTTAAGGGGGTTCCTGTTCTGGGTGTTGCTGGACAAGATGAAGAACTTTGCATCCCTCTCTTTAAAAAGAGCTTTGATCACCACTGATCCTGGCCAGATTCAAGCCAGGCATGGTGGGACAAGGCCGAGGCTGTCATGGTGCTGTGAAAAACCATCCCTTGCTTTGTGTCACAGCAGAGAATTCATCTCAGCCCGAGGATGTGCTGGGGAGAGAGAGAAGGGGAAGAGCAGACACCAGCAGGGACTCTGAGCCAGAACTGCAGTGCAGGCAAGGAGCAGGATGTAATTCTTCCAGCCCAAATGCCCTTTAAGTCTCTGATGCCAGAAAGGAGGAGATGGGAAGATTTGCTGCTCTCCCTTGTTTGTTTGTCTGTGCCAGAGCCAGGAAGGCTGACAGGGAGAGTGGCTTTACTGCCCTGTTCCCTGCAGGAATGAGCAGGGTGCTCAATCTCCCTGGCCTGCACGCTCAGAGGGACAAATTAGCCCAGGCTTTTCTGCCTTTGTGACATCTTTCACTACAGAATGGGCTTGAGGGACTCTTCATCAGGAACTGGAGTGACAGGGCAAGGGGGAGAGGCTTCCAACTGAAAGAGATATTGGGAAGGAATTCTTCCCTGCGAGGATGGAATTCCCAGAGAAGCTGAGGCTGCCCCATCCCTGGGAATGTCCAAGGCCAGGCTGGATAAGGCTTGGAGCAACCTGGGATGGTGGAAGGTGTAAAGGGGGTTGAAACTAAATCACCATTGTGTGATTCCGAGTCCTTCCGAGTGATTTCTCCCAAGCCAATCCTCCATGAGCTGATCACAAACTGTACAGGATTCCTGAGCCATCCCAGTCCCCCTCTTCCTCACCTCTCAACCTGTTTTGTGAGCAGGTCAATAAGATATGTACTGGTGAATTTGGGTCAACAACAGATTTATGTCTGTACAGCATCCTGCTCAATCATATCAGGGTTCACAATTAGCTGTAATGGAATTCCCAGAGCTTAAGAATAAATCAATAGCTGGTTAATTTAGAAGCAATAAAATGAAACATTTTCTCCCAAATAGCCTGGAGTTGCTCTGAGGAGATTCCGTGCCACAGAGGGATTACAGGGCAGGCATTGCATGGAGCTGGATAATTCTGTGACCTTTTGGTCCTGCACATTAAGTGAGTGTGAGTCAAACCTTATTTTCTGATGGCTGATCGGGATCAAGGGGGAATTATTTTCCTACAATGATACTGTGCTGGAAAGAGGCACAGCTTTCATTTTTGGGCAGAATTTGGGACTTTTGTGAGAGGTTTGTGCCCCAACCAATCCCCTTTTCGCCCTAAAGGGGCAGAGTGCCCAGGGGATAAATCCTCTGGCAGAGGAAAATGTGCACCCAACACAGGATCTGCTGGATCCCATGGGACAGGAGTGAACAAGGGGCTGGAATCAAGGATAAGCTCCCTTGGGGACTGACTGCCAAGGATGGACAGAAGCCCCTTGGGCAGTGAAATGCCCTCAAAAAAACAACATCCCAGGCAGCCCTGAATAAACACAACACCAAGTACACACAGCTCTGCCCCGGCTGACCTGAGCCCAGTCCCTGGGATTGATCAAAAACTTGCTGAAACCATTATAAAAACTCGCAGGGATATAGAGAGAACAAGAGACAAAGTTGTTTCTCTTCCCCAATTTGTGATCCAGCCTCACAGGCTCTGACAGCTCTGCCCTGCAGAAGCAGAAGTAAAAAATCCTCCTAAATAAGGCTCAAGCTGCAGAAGAAACAAACGGTTTCTGTGTGAAGATAAAGTTAAAACACTCATCACTGGAGAAAAACAACCCTCCAGAAGGTCCCATTTAATGAAGAGGCACTGCCAAGGTTAGTAGGCCAAAAGTTTGATGCCTGTTCCCTTCCTTTGATCAGAGGCTGCTCTCGGCTCCTTCCCTCTTGCCTCCCCAAAGGAATGTTGCAGGAGTGTGATTGTGTGTGTGTACACACACAGACACACAAAGATGGATAAAACCGATGCCAATAGCCTGCAGCATTTGCAAACAGCCTCACAGAAGCTCTTTTAAAAGAGCAGATGGAGGTGGGATCTCAGCTGGCGTTGAGAGCGACTGCTCAGGGAAGGGTGACCCAGGAGACAGGGAGAGCTCAGGGGAGTCTCCAGTCTGTTCAGAGCCCTGGCTGTGACCCTCAGAAAACCCCAAAGCCCTCCCTCTTTCAGACAAAGAGTTGTCCCAGCTGACCTCAAACTCTCAGTTGAAACTCCTGAAGTGGGATGAGCATCACCCTTCACCGTGTGGGGAAGAAGCAGAAGGGGCCAGTGGGCATTTCTAGAGATCATGGAGCCATTAAAGACCACAGAATCTTGGAAAAGGCCTCCAAAAGTCTCAAGTCCAACTTTCAACCCAATTCCACCGTGCCCAATAAACCATAGACTGAAGTGATGCTCATTTTCCAGAGAGGAAAGATCTGGCAGGAGCCTCAAATCCCTGCCTGGAGCCACAGGGAATGGGTTTGGACCCTTGCTCCTCTGCTCTGCAGAAGGCAAATGACTCAGGGTCTCCTCTCCCACAGGGGAGGGATTATCACCAGTCCACGTCACCATGGATTTGTCACCAGCTGGGAAAGTGGCACTGGGCTCTCACAGGCACGTCAGTAATGACAAGGCAGGAATCAGTGAGGAAGTATTGGCTTAAATAGCACAAATCCCACTGTTAGCTGTGGCTAAGCCTATTTTCCTAAGGATCTCAGAGCATTTTGTGTGCTGTATTTAAGCTTCAGGAAGCCTGGGAAGGACCACAGAGGAAAACAAAAAGCAGGGAGGAGGGTCCAGGCTGGCTGAGCCCAGGTGTACACAGAATTATTGTCAAACTCAGCAAAATAATTTTCAGCTTTGCTGCTGGGCAGCAGCTCCGCAGAGCAGAGCAGTGAAAACATCTCAAGCCATGCACTTCAAGGAAATAGGAAATGTTCTTTTCCAAAAGCAACACTGAGTTCAACAGCTGAACTGGATCTGCCAAAACTTTTCTCAGCAGAAATGGGATTCTTACTTGCTTCCATCCCAGGGTGGTTTTGTAAATTTTTTCAGCTCCTACTGTGTTTTCCTGCTGCAAGTTTTGGTTAATCTTTCTGCTAGGAAAAAACACTCTGTTCTCTAATTAGTTTTTGCATGGGATCCTGAAATCCAAACTTCCTTTCCAACTGATTGAGCACCCCAAAAGCATCCCATGGCCCTGTTCCTGCTGTGCCTTCTTCCCACACTGTCACACCACCCCAAGAAACACATTTCCCACCAGTGAATTTCCACATTAAGTGGAAATCCTCTGCTCCAAGCCTCCCAAACGGACTAAAACCCCTTCACCACAAAGTGCCGCGGCTTTGCAGCGCCAAATCCCCGCAGAGCAGGGGATTTCAAACGAGCAGCCAATCCACTCACCCGAGCTATCAGCTCCCCCACCATCCCTGTCCAGGTGCCGTTGGCCTCGGGGACTCCGTAGACGCCGTCCCCAACCAGGTGGATTTTGTAGTTGAAGCGCAGGATCTCCGCCAGCTCCTTCAGCATGTCCACGCAGAAACCCTCGTAGCGGTCGTTGCCTTCCAGCTCCTGGTGGTTCCACTTCAGCATTAAATAGGGGTTTTCCTGCAGTGAAACTGGGCAGCTGTCATTCCCATCTTAGCCGAGGTGTCCCGCCAGCACGGAGCAGGGAGGGCAGCCCAGAGGCTCACAGGTGGGTGGCTTTGGGAAAAACCTTAAAAACGCCTCGTTCTGTCGCCTTAAGGTTTAGCTTTTATATTTTTTAGGTTCTGGGCTGTTTTACTGGGTCGTTTTGGGTTTCATATTAAGTGTTTCTAAGCTCTCTTCACAGAGCAGAGAGACAAAACAATTCCTTCTCCAGCTTGGCACCAAGGACAACTTTCAGGCACAAAAAACAAAACCAAGGGTGAAGGGAGAAGGAAAAACAAGGAGGATGGAGCTGCATAACCTGGAGTTGTAATTAAATTAACTCCAATATCCTAATGGATCAGAACTTATAAAGATGTGAGACCTCATGATCTGTTGTCCGTTTTGTGACCATTTTGGGGTTCACCACTCTTGGGCAGCCCAGGTGTGCCCATTGAGGCCTTTTAATAAATCCCTACTTTACCCTTTTGCTCTGGCTGCCCTCTGTTCCAGGTCAGCCTCAAATTCCAACCCCAAAAAGCACAGCCCAGCCCAAAGTATGGCTCTCAAGGTGGATATAATTGATGAGGAAAGCTCGGGAGCTGAGGTGGTGCCAAGCTCTCAGAGCTGTCCCCACACTGGTGTTCCCTGGCCTCTGCTGTGTGGAGGTGCAGCAGATTTATCCCGGTTTAGGACACAAAGCAGAGCTAAGGGATGATGGTTTGGGGGCTGTTTCCAACTGGGAAGTGCAAGAGCAGCCCAGTGACTTCTCTGAGTCATGGCAGGACATCCAGACTTTGATCTCTCCTGGCACAGAGCCACTTCTCCAGCCTGTCCCCTTTTCAACAAACTTTGTGGGATGTGAGGAGACAATTGGGAGTTGGAGTGTCTTTAAAGAAGGAGCAGAAAAATCACTGGACAGGCAGCACCTGGAAGGGACTCTGCTGAACACAGACAGCAGTGCCTGTACACGCCAAGTTTTCATAAAAATCGTGCCCATCTTGGCCAATTTTTATAATTTTATGGGTAGAAGGGGCAACTGTCCCTTCCAACTCACCAAACAAGAACCCCATTCTGAGCTGGATGCAAACGGGCAGCGTGTCCCCGTCCAGCCCCCTCCCCAGACACCTGTGAACCCATCAAACACCATTTCCATGTGCAACATCACCTGGAGCTTCATTACACTGCCAGGACCTGTCCCCCTGGCTGCAGCTGGAGATGTGCTGGCCTCTGCTTTGTGAAAGCAGCACAGTGCAGTGCTGAGGGGTGGGAGCAGGCAGCAACATTCCAGCTGAGCCCACCCCTGAGGGCAGGGCTGGCCCGGTGGGAACTGTAGGTGCCCCCCTCCCTTACCAGGATGGTGGTGACGATGAGGGTGGTGTTGAACAGGCTGTCAGAGATGTTGGAGGAGAAGATCCTGTTGTCCATGCTGAGCCCTTCAGAGACGTGCCAGTGGCCAATCTGGAGAGATAAACAGCACAATAAGGGGATTTATAGGGCGAGTCACTGCCCATATGGCTGTGGTGAGTGACATCCCCCGAGCTGGCCTGTTTAGGGATGCTCCATTACCTTCCCAATGCACCCCAGAACGGGTCAGCAGCGACATTAACCCTCTGTGCACTCCCCCACCTGCTCTGCAGTGCCACCAGCCTGGCCCTGTGCTGCCTTCCCACGTGTCCTCCCTGCAGAGCCCTGCACGGGGACAAAGCTGGGAGCTGGGCAGCTCCCTGGGAGCCACACAGCCTTGTGTGTTGTCCCCAGATGCCACCAAATGGGTCCATCTTAGCCAGAAATCCCCAATCTGTGGACCTGTCCCTCCCAGCGTGGTGCTGGGAGCCTCTGCCCTCCACCTTGGTGGCAGGTGATGGGACAAAGACACCAGTGGTGCTGCTCCATGACTCCTCTTCCAGCTCTTAGCTACCACTTCCAAATCCTTTGATGCAGGCTCATCACACCCAACAGCTCCCCCAACAGCCCAATTTACCCATCCAAGCATCAGGGTGGCTGCAGCAAACCCAGATTGCCAGTGTGGATGGCAGGAACCAGTCCCCCCAGCGCTCCGAGGACATCGTGATTCAGCTGTGACACAGCTGCCTTCAGCCAGGGGGGAGGAATATTCCACAAAACCTAATTTTAACTTCAAGAGCCTAATCTCCTTCCCTCAGAGCTCTGGGCAGGGAGATCGGCACCTCCAGCAGCTCGTTCAGGGCGTGCAAATTAAACTCTTGCTCTCTTATTGTCCTTAAAAGAGCCTCTGCTTTTCCTCCTCTGCTTTTCCTTGTGGATGCAGGAGGGGCTGAGGGAGGCCAGCTCCCTCTGAACTCCTTCTCCTCCTTTTTCTCCTCTGGCCCATCAGGTTCCAGCACTCTGCTGGTGTCCTCTGACACCTCTGTAGTGGGTTGCTGTGGCCCTGAGAGGCAGTGGGGGACCCCAAAGGTGCAGGGGGCTCTTCAGAGCTCCTCCAGAGCAAATCCATGCCCAGCTCCCTCGTGTGACACTGGGACTGAGGCAGGTGATCCTCTCACTGTCAGAGTGGGAGGAACTAATTGATTTTCCTTCCTGGCATGGGTTAATCTTGTTATGTCCAAGGAGGGGGAGGGAAGGTGATGTGGAGCCCTGGGATTGTGGCATTGCTTGGCCTCCAGTGTGACCAAAGGCTCGAGGGCTTGAGGGTGACTTGGACCTGAGCCCAGCACAGACACCCTCACAGATCAAATCCCTCTGGGTGTTGAGGGAAGGGCCAAGTCCTTTCCTCTCCCAGGTGCTGGTTCAAATCCAGCCCAAGCGACCATCAAGCCATTGGGGGAATCTGTGAGGAGTCCCAAACCCAGCCTCCTCATCCCAAAGCACCAGGAGCAGCAGGAAGGGCAAAGCAGCACAGCTTTGCACTCAGAATCATCAAAGCCCAGCTCCTGGCCCTGCACAGACATCCCAACAATCCCACCCCGTGCCTGAGAGCATTGTCCAAACCCTCCTGGAGCTCTGGCAGCCTTGGGGCTGTGACCATTCCCAGTGCAGGGCTCACCTCTGGGAACAACAGCCCCAAACTGGGAGATTTCCCACCCATTCCACAGGCAGGGAGCCCTTGGAGCAGAGCTTTCAGTGGCCTGCACAGGGTCTGAATCCCTCTTGAATTCCCCACCTCTGCTCTGATTGCTAAACAGCAGCAATCTCCTCTCAGAGCGAGCCATCACTCACAAACATTGCCTAATTTTTCTTCCCTCCCGGATTTCTCCACCAGAGATTAGTGACAGATTAACTTTAATTTTAACAGCCCTCGCTGTTCTCCAATTTGTCCCTCCCCTGCTGGCATGTGCTCAGACTAATTGCCTCTTCTCCTGACAGTGCTGTGGGTTTGACCTTGCTTTGAAAAGCACCAAGGCCACGCAATGCCACGTGCTGGGGCACTTCCCCCCATCCTGGCTGGCCCCAGCTCACCCCTGTGCCCCTCCTGGGCTGACAAAGCTCCTCACGCTGCTCTTCCTGCAGTGCCAGAGGGTGTCTGGGCCCCTCACATCCCATCTTCTGCAAGATGGATGTCAAGGTGATTTTAATCATCGCTATCTACATATAAAGAGCCTCTGGAAAACAGAAAACATATCCATCTGTGGAGTTTTTTAGAAAGCAATCAAATGCTCCACGTGGACGTGGATGAGACCACCTTGTTGTCGAGGCTCTGGACAAGGACTTCAGGGGTTTTAGTTCTCAGAGTTTTTAAGCAGTGGATGTGATTGGGCTGTATAAATACTGCAGGTGGAGGAGGTCTGCAGCAAAGAGGTAGAACAGCTTTTTGAAGCTGAAACGATGGCGTTGGCACAGAAATAAATACATACAAACCAGCCAGAAATAAACAGGCTGACAAAGCAGGGGAGAGGCTCCTGATGATCAGAGGAGCTGGAGTGATACCTGTCCTGGAGGAGCAGCACAACCAGCTGGGTGCAAGCTGGAGCTCAACACCTTTGGGAGAGGGATGATGTGACCTGGTGACAGGTGACAGCTCAGGGCCTGGCTGGAGAAAGTTCCCTCCATGTCCTCAGTGATGTGTGACCCCCCCAGGGCATCATCTCTGCACTCCCAGCATCTCCCTGTGCCCCGAGGAGATCCAGCCCTGCCTGAAACACCCGCAGGCATCTCTGCAAACACAAACTGTGAAACTCAGAGTGTGAACCAGCCCAAAAAGCCTGGAGCCTGGCACGAGCAGGGAAGTGCCATTGCTCGTGCCACTGCTCCATCCCCACAGGCAGATGAGGCGCCTCAATTCAGCTGCTCTGAAAAAGGCGTTATTTGGGTTGGTGGCACAGAAAGATTTCTCATCCCTGTAGAAAATCCCCGCGTGGAGCATTCCTGGCTCACTCCTTCCACCCTGTGTGCAGAGGCTTTGAGGCTCCTCGTGGTGTGAGGTGATGAAATACCTCCCAAAGTAAAGATTTTAAAGAAATCTTTTTTGTAGGCACGGAGATGACAGGGGAAGACTTCTCCACGAGCTTCAGAGGCACCACAGGGATATTTACTATCCCCATTCCCAGCTTCAAATTGAGGTAAAGCAGAATCCTGACCTTGGAACAGGCAGACAACAACAGGCACCTCTGGGCTCTGATTACAGGCGCTGTCCTACAGCTTGCAGCCATCATCTCCTCCTCTCCCTGTCCCCAGGAAAAGGAAGGAGTGCACAATGCAATCCCAAGGAGAGGGAATCTGGGAGTGGCTGGGGAAGGGAAAAAGGGAATCAAACAAACAAATGAAGGAAATCCCTCTGAGGACACTGCCCAGGGCTACCACGGGGTTGGGTTCCTGAGTGACACCGCTGATGCCAGCACTACAAGGAGGCAAAACTTCCTCCACTGAAATTAGCTCTGAAAGCATCAACTATGAAACCAAAGAACCATGAGACACACACAAACCCCTCACCCCTGAGGTCAGCATGCCCCAGATGTCCCCTCTGGACCCCATGACTGACGTGTGGCACAGCCCAGGCAGGGCTGTAGTGGCACACACTGAGTTTGTCAGGTCCTGGGGACAGAAGTCATGGAGCTCTTGGCAGAACCTGTCCCCGGGCTGTTCCTGGGGGTATCAGCTAAAGAGGAACCAGTCCCGCCGAGGCTGATTAGCTGCTGCTAAATTAAAAAGGTTTGATGTGGTGGGAACTGCAGAGGGTCCCAGAGCTATCGGCGGGGAACTCATCTGTATCTCATCAACATCCCAATTAACAGCCCCAGCCCTTCCACTGCTCTGTCTCAGGACACCAGCAGGGCCTGTGGTTCGCTGGAGACTGATCAGCCTCACTTAGGATGGGGAGAGCTGCAGTCAGGGTCTGCAGCTTCCCCCTTCCCCTCCCTAAATCACAGCCTCTCCTCACTCCCTTCCCCCGTGAAGCTCCTAAAGCTCAGCTCGTGATTTACAGCAAATCACCCTGCTGGAACTCTGCAGTGTTTTTCAGAGGGGCAAGGAAAAGGGGAGGGGTGGGGGGGGGAATAAAAAGATGACATTTACCAAACCCAGCCCTTGTCAGATCTATAGATCACCAGCACATTAATGAGCCTGTGCTTTCTCAAGCATCCTGTGAGCAGAGAGAGCAGCTCTCATATGGCTGTGGAAAAAATTCCTCTGGTTAAGCTAAATCAGGAAAAGACGCGTTTGGTGCGTTACATAAACGTATTAAAAATTGGATGTCAAAAAGCCCTGCCTCTCCTTGCCCAAAAGCAGCAGCAAGTTAGAGAATCTAAGTGCCTCTAATTTGCTTGCTGGCTGGATCAGCCTCAAAATTCAGTGAACTCTCCATCAAAGCTGATGAGCTGGAAGTCCCTGTGGCTTTACTGGATGGAAGGAGAGAGAGGAGGAGAGGAAAAGAGAGGAAGAGAGGAATGGGCAGAGTTAAAATGAGCTTGGTTAAAACTAAGCAGGGAATAGAAGTGTTTCAAACAAATCAGTTAATACAACCCTTGGGAGCAAGATTGTCTCCAGGATGTGAATGCCTGTTCTTTACCCTGTTCCTTTAATTAAAATATTTCTAATGATTTATTTAGTCCTTTTCATTAAAGGAAGCCAGGCTGGCAACAAGAAAATACCCATTTATGGCACAGCAGATCTGCCTTTGGCTTCCGTTTGCAGGAATGTGGAGGGGAGGCAGGTTGGGCAGGAGCCTGATGGGTCTCACAGCTCCCTGGGGATGCTCTTCCCAATTAAATACACCTCAACAAACTCCTTTAGGCTGGGAGGGGCCCTGACACCCCTCTGGGCACTGCTGTGGATCAGGAAAGTTCCCTGAGAACGGCAGAGAAGGCAGGAAAGCTGTCACAGGAGCAGTTTTATAAAAATCAGCTCTTCCCTGGTGGGTTTGTGACAGGGCAGGGCTTGCAGCCACCCACCAAGGCACTGCCCTGTCCTTCCAGCACTTTTTCTCTGTGGCTGGAAGTGTTTCATCCCTCCTGCAGCCTGATGGGGAATTTGCAAAGCTTGATCCCAGTGCAGCTTTCCTGAGCATCTCACAGATGCAAAGCTCCTTCTTTACCGAGTGTTACAACAGGTCAGCAAAGGTTTTCTCCTGTCACACCAGGTTTGTGGGGAAGAGATGAGACTTTTTAGTCTCAGGGCAGATCAGGCTGCAGTCACAGCTCCCTGTGGAGCTCTGGGAGAAGCTCTGCTCCAAAAGGACCCGTGAGTTTAACGTGAAGTCCCTGCCACATTCAAACACGTCAAAACCAAAGCTGTCACAGGGAGCTCTGCAGCATTTCCTTCCTGAATCCAGCTGAATTTGTGCTCTTATTAATGCAGATGGGCTTGGATCTGTCACTTCTGTTCAGAGGGTGATGGGTTTGGGAGAGGATTAAAAGGGCATTGATGCTGTGAGGGATCTCTGTGGGGAAAATGCCATCCCAGTCCCCCCTGCTCGCTCAGAGAAAGGCAGCATCAAAGCCAAGCTGTCACTTGACAGGTAAGAACTGGCAGGTAACATCCTTGCCAAGGCTGGAATTCACTGCTGCCAGGCCAGGAGAGGGTTCCTGGTGCCAAAATGCTCTGTTGGTGAGGGCAGGATACAAGAGCTTTTGTTCTCTGCCAGCATCTAGAAGTGGCAATCTCTGAGAAAAGGGCAGCAGTGGAGCTGTCTGCAGGGAAACAAGACAGATGAAACTTTCTTTTTCCCCCTAGGACTTCTTTTTTTTTTTTTTTCTCCTGACTAAGGTTTGGATTTACCATCAAATTCCTTGGATTTGTATCGTGTAATCTCACCAGCCTGATAACCTCAACTTCAGCTCAAACCAGGAAATATGGCTCAGGCAGAAAGTGTGAGATGAGGAAATACCACTCAAATTAATGATTTTAATGAAATCTGCTCAGTGTTCTGTGGGCAGAGCAAAGCTGTGAGGAACCTACGAGCACTGAGACAAAAAGTAAATGAGTGTGAGCTGAGCAAACCTGTTAGAGAGGAACCATAAACGGAATGAAATGAGCTTGAACTTCCCCTCACAGGGGAGAGATGATGGGGAGCTCCTCACATGGGGTTGCCCCATTTGCTTTCCCTCCCAGAAACACCTTGAAAAGGTTCACAGTATCCATTTTTTCCCCATTACACAGAAAATCCCCCCATTTTCCCTCCACACAAATAATTTTTTGCAGATGCAGCCACAAGCTTAGGCATTAAAGGGTGGTGAGCGTGAGCTTGCACCCGGCACAGACTCCCTGCCCCAAATTAGCACCTGTGACAGGCCAGAGATTGGATCTGCCATCACCCCCTCAGGGCCTGATGGATTCAGACAAACCCAAATTATCTGAGGCGCGTTCCTGATGAAGCCCAACACGCTGAGTGTGGGGCTCAGCCCGAGCTAAGGTGACACCCCGAGCACCTCAGGGTGCAAACAAGGGGGGCTCCACGGCCCCTTTTGGTCCCCCAGAGCATCCCCCTGAGCCAAGGACACGCAGGGCAGGCTCCCAGGCGTGCCCTGGCTGCTCTCACCTGCCGGAAGCCAGCTCGTGTGTGCTGCAGGATTTTCAGGGCGTAGTTGGAGCGCTGGCCTTTGCTGTTGAATTCGATGTGGCCGGTGAGACCTTCCAATTCTACCTGTCCAAGAGAGACTCAGTTACAGCGCCCAGCGAGGCTGCTCCACCCCAGAACCCCCCCAGAGACAGGAGGGACGGCCCCACACTGCCAGCAGGACCAGCAATGCAACACTCTTATCTCAATCCTGATTATTTCTGGAGTCTGGATAGAGGAGAAAGGACACGGAGAGGAGCAGGGGGTCAGCAGCACGAGGTGCAGGACCACCCAGATTTCCTTGCTTTGGAGAAACCACCTCCACATCCCCTCACTGCCTCCCTCCATCCCGAGGCTAAGACCACTGGGTGTCCAAGCAGCAGAGCTATGGGGAGCTGGAGGATTTTGTTGTCCCTTGCTAAAGGTGAGATCGAAAATGGGCCAAAGTGGTGCAATGCTCAGCTTTCCTTTGGGGGAAAAAAACCCCTTATAAATAAAAAATCCTTACGAAATTTCCTTGTCTCATTTACACCCAAAGAAACTCAGAAAGCTGCTCCTGCTGCATGGTCACCTCAGCTCCAAGGAGTCACAAACTCCGACTATTTCACAAGGATGGAATTTCAGAGTGTTCTCGTGCCAGATTTAGGTTTGTTTGGCTCCAGGAATGACAATTTTAGGTTCAAAGGAGCCCAAACCCGTAGGGGAACTCGCATCTTGCCCCTGAGCTCTGAGCAATTGTACTGAGTGATCTCATCCCAGCTCAAGTCAGAGCTCAAATCACTTAGAAACATTAATACTTAAATAAATAAAATTAGAAATTGAATTCCAGCTTTTCTACAGCAAAGCCTGAAAAAAGGGGGAGAGTTTCATGTCGTTCCAAGGCCGGTGACAACCCAAACCCTCAGATCTCTCTTTTCACTGCCTTCAAAGAGCCCGGGCAAAGCCAGCCCTGCTGCTGGCAGCCAGGAGCAGCCCTCAGCGCCCTCTCACCATTCTCAGGTAGTTCATGAGGCTGGTGCCGTGCTGCCAGATCTGTGCCGAGCCGCAGGACAGGGGCTTGACGCCGATCTCCTGGCTGCGGTTCAGCTCCTGCACCGCCGTCACCACGGCGTACACGGCGTCGAACAGCAGCGCCGAGGACAGCTGGGGGGGAGAGGCAGGGAAAAGTCAGCCTGCAACGCAAAAATCCACCCTCCTGGCAGCTGGAGAGGGCTCTGTGCACAGCCTGGGGCAGCTGGGATGCCCTTTACGTGGGCTTGTTTCATCCATCACTGTCACCTCTCTAGCTCTGCTCGTCCTGGTTCCCTCCCAGTCCTTCCTGTCTCAGCTTCTACAGTTTTCCTGTACTAATCAAGGGAGGTTTCTCAGCGTTTTGGTGGCTCTGATCAATCTGCTGGCCAGGGAAACGCTCCTGGCCAGGAGCCAGGGCCAGCTCAGCCCGTCCTGTGCCATCTGCAGACACAT
>VYXF01006611.1:11573-22591 GCA_013397295.1 Polioptila caerulea
CACATCTGGACACCGGTCCTCTCCCCAGACTGGGGTTGGTGACCTTGGGGACATTTCTAGGCACTGAGCCCCTCTTCCCACAGGGTTTGGTGACCTTGGGGACACCTCCGGGCATCTGTGCCCTCCCCACACAGGGGTTGGTGGCACTGGGGACACCTCCGGGCACCTGTCCCCTCCCCACAGGGACACCTGAAGTCCGGCAGGAATTCCAACCTCCACCAAACCTTTCCCGGGATTTTTTTCCCCCCTGGAAGTGGCTCAGGAGCTGCTCCCAGAGCCACCAGCTGAGCGTCAATTTTCATTTTCCCCGTGCAATCCCCGCTGCTCGGAGCTGCCATCCCGATTTTTTCCACAGATTTCCAACCTGCCAGAGCCTCTCTCAGGATCCCCAAAGCACTGCACTGGAGGCTCCCCGAAATCCCAGGAAAGCCGGGATTCCAGAGGCTGGAAACCACCCCCCCTCCATCCTTCCCTGTCCATCACCGGCTTTGGCGTCATTCCCGATTTCCTGCTGAGCCACCAGCAGGAAAAGTGGGATTGGGGGATTGCTCCCCCTCCTCCCACGCTGTGCTTTTCCGCACGGCTGGGAATTGTGGCTGTTTCCATGTGTTTTCACTGGAATCCTAATTCTGGGAAAAAAACCAAAACCCTTTCCAGACGGAGCTGATTTAATTCCTTTTCCCTTGGCTCTGCTTTCCCTTCAATCTTCCACCACTTTCCCTTTTCCAGGGGTAAAAATTCCCTGGGAAGCCCTGAGATTCCTCCTGGAGAGGAAAAGCGGGAGGAAAACAAGATTCCTGGAGCCTGGGTGAGGCTTATTTTTTTTTTCTTTTTTTTGGGATCGAGCCACTGGGCCGATCTGTGCCACCATCCCCGTTAATTCCATGTGCAAGCTGTTTTTCCAGGGAATTTCTTGCGTCACCGGCATCCCAGCAGGGCTCCATCCACCTCCTGCCGCTCGCCCTTCGCTTGGAAAAGGTGATGGATGCTGTTCCCGCTGCCAGCCCCTTCCCACACGGATCCTGTCGCTTCCCAGGAGCTGGAAAAATCCACAATAATTCCCTGCGTCACCTTCGCCGGGCTGCCAAGGCCCAGGGGGAAAAGAAAAGCTGTGGAAAAAAAGCTGGATTTTATAAAATCCTAAAGGTCAGGGCAGCTGTCAGGAAATCAATGCTGTGATGATTCCATAAATAAGCTGGAAAAGCAGGGATAAGGCAGAGGGAAACTGGGAGCAACAGCAGCTTGTGGGACCAGGGGGGAAAAAAACAACTCCTGGGATGTGTTGGAGGACAAATTCCAGGAAAAGAATCGGATCCAGATGGCCAGGGCTGGATGTTGGGGATGGGAATTGTCCTTCTGGAGCCAGATCCAGCTGGAACGTGGGAATTCTGGGTTTATCCCTGATTATTTCCATGCGCTGGGGATTGTTTTTCCCAGCTGGATGCTCGGCTCTGCTCTTTTCCAGGCAGGATCAGCCCTTGGCCCTGCTCACCCCGTGGATCCCCGGTGGGTGGATGATGAATTCCTGCTGGGCTCTGGAATTCCTGCTCCAGAGTGGGGAGGCTCCGAGCCCCAGGAATTCCTGTGTAAGGTGCAGTTTTCCAGCAGGAAATTTTCCAGCTCCTGCCTCTTCCAGCAGTGCCAGGATTCACCAGGCAGATCCATCTGAATTCGCTGGGATTCAGTGACAGATCCATCCAAATTCGCTGGGATTTGGTGGCAGATCCATCCAAATTCGCTGGGATTCAGTGACAGATCCATCCAAATTCGCTGGGATTTGGTGGCAAATCCATCCAAATTCATGGAGAATCCGTGACAGATCCATCCAAATTCGCTGGGAATCCGTGACAGATCCATCCAAATTCACTGGGATTTGGTAGGAGGCCCATCCAAAATTACTGTGATTCAGCAGCAGATCCATCCAAATTTACAGGAATTCGGAGGGAGGTCCATCCAAATTTATGGGGATTCAATGGCAAATCCACCCAAATTCGCTGGGATTCGGTGGCGGATCCATCCAAATTCACAGGGATTTGGTGGCAAATCCATCCAAATTCATGGAGATTCGGTGGCAGATCCATCCAAATTCACCAGGATTTGTTGGCAGATCCATCCAAATTCGCTGAGATTTGGCACGAGGTCCATCCAAATTTATGGGGATTCAATGGCAAATCCACCCAAATTTGCCAGAATTCAATGGCGGATCCATCCAAATTCACTGGGATTCGGTGGCGGATCCATCCAAATTCATGGAGATTCCGTGGCAGATCCATCCAAATTCACCAGGATTTGGTGGCAGATCCATCCAAATTCGCTGAGATTTGGCACGAGGTCCATCCAAATTTATGGGGATTCAATGGCAAATCCACCCAAATTTGCCAGAATTCAATGGCGGATCCATCCAAATTCACTGGGATTCGGTGGCGGATCCATCCAAATTCACCGGGATTTGGTGATGGATCCATCCAAATTCACCGGGATTCGGTGGCGGATCCATCCAAATTCACTGGGATTTGGTGGCGGATCCATCCAAATTCGCCGGAATTTGGTGGCGGATCCATCCAAATTCAGCAGCCCAGCACCTCCAGGAGAATTCCTGGATCCTCTGGAGCCATTCCCAGGAACTCCCATGCCTTGCTCCCCTCCTGCTTTTCCTCACTGTCCCAGATTCCACGGGGACCTGGGATTGGGATTCCCACTGGGATTGGGATTCTCCGCTTCCCACCCTCGGAGCAGGAGCTGGGACATCTCTGTCACCTGTGTGTGTCCCAAAATTTGGAGGGTGCTGGAGTTTGGCCTCAGGATTCCTACAAATCCCTGGAGCTGCATCCCACAGGTTCCGATCTCCGCTCCCATATCCCAACAGATCCCATTGGAATAATCACATTTCTTGTGGAATTTTTCCCAGTTTGAGGGAAAATGTTCCCTGTTGGGCAGGGAATGGTGGCAGGATTTGCCTCTGGTAGGGGGAAAAAAGGGATAGGGGCCAGCAGAGCTTTTCCAATCTTTTTTTTCCCCTAAAAATCCGATGATCCCGGTTTGCTGGTTCTCATTATCCCTCCTGCTCATTAATTAATTATCAGCCCTGTTCCACATCCTAATCCCTCACTAATCCCTGGACGGGATTGCTGCCAGTTGGAAGCGCAGGATCCCAGAGGCGACATTGATTTCCCAGCCCTGAGGGGCTTCCCACACGTGAGCGGGAAGAAATTTCGGGAAAAACACAAAAAAAGGGGGGAAAACTCGGAGAGGAGGATCCCAAGCTGTGGCTGCCCCATCCCAAGGGCTCCAGGAGTTCTCCCTCAGGTTGTTCTGAGTTCAGATTTATCCCATCGGAGCGGCTGGTGAAATCCTGGAGCAGCCTTGGATTTGTCCTGGATTCTTTCCCCTGGATTTGCAAGCTCATTACACGGCCAGGCCTGACGGCATTCCAGGGAGGAGCAGAGCGGGATAATCCCACCACGATCCCCAAAATCCAGCCCAGAGCTCCACGGAGCTGTGGCTGGGTGTGCTCCGGGCACCCCACGTTCCAAACCCCACATCCCAGCCCTGCATCCCACATTCCGAATTCCAAAGCGTCTCCGAACACCTCGGGAAGCCGAATTCCCGCCCAGGTATTAATTTGTGATTCTGATCCCTAAAAACGCTCCGGAATGCCCAGATTCCCAGGATTTGAGGAGCAAGAGGCGGGATCCTGGATAACCAAGGGCAGGGGTGGGGATCCTGGGAAAAGATCCCAATTCCTTCTGCCATCCCTGGAAGTGTCCAAGGCCGGGCTGGAGATCCTGGGATAGGGAAGGTGTCCCATTCCAGGGATGGGCTCTAAGATCCCATCCCAATTCCATGATTCCACAATTCCCAACCACGCTCCAGGCAAGAGCTGCTGATTAAACCCATCTGACCCCGCTCCGATGCTCCCGGGGCTGTGACATCCATAAAAAACAGGCTCGGGAAATCAATTATTCCAAGGAGCTTCCGGGAGCCAGCAGGCAGTGCTTGGAATGCCGAGGGCACATTCCCATTCCTTGGATCTTGAGGGCTGTGGAAGGGGCTTGGGAATTCTTTAATTAATGTGATTTATGTCCCTTCTCTTGATTGAATCCCTGGAGCTTTGGGAATCCATCAGACGGAGCAGGCGGCATCGACTTCCGTGTCCAACCTGGAATCCCGGCGGATGTGGGGTGGTAACGAGGAAAAATCCTGCTGGAAAAGCAGCTGGAATTTGCCTGGATGGGCAAAACGGGGAATGAGGATCAGGGATCTCACGGGCGCTGTTTGGGCCACCCCTGATCCATTGGAGCAGCCTGGGTGGATCCAGAGGATCCAAAAGGAGCCGAAATCAGGGATGGGCAAGGAGCTACAGAGCCAAAAGCTGGGATTTGCTTTAAATCAGGGAATCAAAGCCAAGCCGGGCCCTTGGGAGCTGAGAAAATGAGGGATTTGTACCACAGGATGAGGAGAGAAGCTCTGGAAGCTCCTGGATTTCCGGGATCGCAGCCGCATTCCCACATCCTGCTGGAGTTCCTCCCTTCTCCAGGCTCCAGCCCAATTCCAGAGCTCCCAGCTGGGTTTTCTCCCCTGTTTTTAGGGATTTTGGGTGAGTTCCTCCTCCCTCTCCATCCCAACGAAAACAAAGGGAAAGTGGAACGGAAGCTGAAATCCTCGGAGAGGGAGGATGGAACGAGGCAATTATTTTGTGCTTGGAAATTATTCCCTAATTGTGCCAGGAGTTGCGTCCAAAGGGAACCAATAAAGGGATTTAATTGGATTTGGGAAGGGAAGGAGAGCAGAACGAACAGAACTCAGCTCTTGGGATGTGCTGGAGCTCGGAGTGTCCCAGCAGGAAAATTTGGGATTGAATCCATGGATTTGGGGGGCCTAAGAGCAAATTCCCTGGGACTGCGCCGCTGCCTTTTCCCCAAGGATCCTCCTGGGATGCGGGAGAGCCTCTGGAGCAGCCTGGAGCTCTTTTCCATGGTGGCACTGGATCCAGGGATCACTGGGAGTGCCCCGATTGTGGAAAGGGGAAACTGAGGCAGGCGTGGACCACGGGAATATCCAGGTCTGGGAAATGTGGGAACGAGACAGGAATCTTCCCTTCCCTCCCTCCCAGGCAGCTGTGAAGGGGATTTTGGCCCTGGATTCAGAAATTCTGGGAAAGGGCCGGGAAATGGGGTGTGAAGCATTGCCAGAATGGGCTCTGCCCCAAATTCCCCCTTTTCCGGCTGCTCCTCATGGAATAATTGTCGGGAATCAGGAATAACAACGATTTTCCAGGACTCCGGAATTCCTACAAGGGGTTTTTCCCTCTCCCGTGCGTCACCTCACCCTCACTCAGATCCCACCCGGAGCCTGCCTGGATTTTCCTCCACTTCCATCTCCTCTTTGTTGCTTCCACACTTGGAGGAGCAGGAATTTTCCCCCTGGAAAAGCGGGAATTTCTCCACTCCCACCCACAGCTCTTGGAGCAAGGAGTAAATCCCGGCTCTGCAGAATGACCCCGATGGATTTTCACCTTCCCAGTTGCGAATTCCCCGCGGGAATTCACTCGGAGCACACGGAGGCTCCAGAGGGGGAGGTTCCTCCCCATCCCAGGTTTTAAGGAGCGGGAAATCCGAGCAGGAAGCGGCTGCATTATTTAAAAATGTGCTGCTGAATAATTTATCCCGGGAGCCTGTGCACGTTGGACAATATTCCATTACAATATTCCATTAAAAAAGAGATCAATTACAATTTAAGGAAGGAAGGGAAAAAAAAAATCCTCCAGTCCCTGGCTCATGGAAAAATGCTATGGAGGCAAAGATCCTGAGGTTTTCCGGGATCAGGGATGGACTTTCCCCCAAAACTGCTCCTTTTCCACCCAACCCTCTGTGCCACTGGGATATCCCGAATTTTCCAGGATCAGGGATGGATTTTCCCCCAAAACTGCTCCTTTTCCACCCAACCTCCATGCCAGGGGACATCCTGAGGTTTTCTGGGATCAGGGATGGATTTTCCCCTAAAACATCTCCCTTTTCACCCAACCCCTGTTCCAGAGGGAGATCCCAAGTTTTTCTGGGATCAGGGATGGATTTTCCCCTAAACCTGCTCTTTTCCACCCAACCCCCGTGCTACAGGGAGATTCCAAAGTTTTCCAGGATCAGGGATGGATTTTCCGCCTTAAACTGCTCCTTTTTCACCCAACCCACATGCCAGGGGGAGATCCTGAGTTTTTCTGGGATCAGGGATGGTTTTTTTCCCCCCTAAACCGCCTCCTTTTCCCTATAAACGTAAATCAAAGCAGAAATTCCCGGGAAGAAGCGGCAGGAGCCGCTCGCAGCCGTGACCTGCAGCCCTGGGAATGTGTTCCCAATAATCCCGTGTTTATTTAATGGACAATAATTCCGTGCTGAGTTAATTAAAAATGGCTTTGGAATCGTCCTCCGGGGAGGAGATTTTGTGTTATCTGAGGATTTTTTATGGATATTCCTTTCCCACTCCTCTTCCCTCTGTCCGGCCTTGCTGCTGGCTTGGTTTTGTCCCTGGAATCCTGGGGCTGGTTCCGGCTGGATGCCCTTGGAAATTCGGCACTGGAGGGGGGTTGGGTTTAATCTCCTGGGATTTGGGCGCTTTTCCCTGTGGGAAATTCACCTTTTTTGTGAAAATTCACCTTTTTCTCCCTGGAATTTGAGGCTGGGATGGAGGTTTAGGGTGGAATCACCAAAGGTTTCTCTGGGAGGGAATTCCAGCCCTTTCTGCTGGAATTTGGGATCCCGGGGGTTGTCTCTGGGTTTTCCCCCTGGCAGGTGAATGCGGGAGGGGTTTGGATTCAGCCTCCCAGGATTTGGGCATTTTTCCCTGTGGAAAACCAGGCAGAGCTGATGGAATTTTTACCTCTCCTTTTTTCCAGGGATTTGGGACTGGGATGGAGGGGTTGCCTGGGATCTCCAGATGTTCCCCTGGGAGGGAATTCCAGCCCTTTCTGCTGGAATTTGGGATCCCGGGGGTTGTCTCTGGGTTTTCCCCCTGGCAGGTGAATGCGGGAGGGGTTTGGATTCAGCCTCCCAGGATTTGGGCATTTTTCCCTGTGGAAAACCAGGCAGAGCTGATGGAATTTTTACCTCTCCTTTTTTCCAGGGATTTGGGACTGGGATGGAGGGGTTGCCTGGGATCTCCAGATGTTCCCCTGGGAGGGAATTCCAGCCCTTTCCCGGCATCCCTGCTGGGATTTGGGAATGCTGATGGAGACTCCGGAGTGTCCCATCCCAAAAGGCAGGAATGGGGTGAGATTTGGGGAAAACCAAGGCTCGCGGAGCCCATCCAGGCTGGCACTGAGAAGATTCCGGAGCCATCACAAACCTTGGTGGGTCATTCCCAGGGTGATCCTGCTGGGATCAGCATTCCAGTGACACATCCCTATCCCATACCCCTTTGGATGTGTTTTATCCCAAAAATCCGAGCTGGAATCCCTCCATGGGATCAGCATTCCCTACTCCTCCTTCCCAGGCCCTTTTGGCTGTGTTTTATCCCAGAAATCCCCACTGGGATCCTTCAATAGGATCAGCATTCCTTGCTCCTTTTCCCAGACTTTCTTGGATGTGTTTTATCCCAAAAATCCCCACCAGGATCCCTCCATTCCCTGCTCCTCCTTCCCTGGTCCCCTTGGATGTGTTTTATCCCATAAATCCCCATCAGGATCCCTCCATGGGATCAGCATTCCCTGCTCTTCTTTCCCATTCCCTTTTGGCTGTGTTTTATCCCAGAAATCCCCACTGGGATCCTTCAATAGGATCAGCATTCCTTGCTCCTTTTCCCAGACTTTCTTGGATGTGTTTTATCCCAAAAATCCGAGCTGGAATCCCTCCATGGGATCAGCATTCCCCGCTCCTTTTTCCCAGACTTTCTTGGATGTGTTTTATCCCATAAATCCCCATCAGGATCCCTCCATGGGATCATCATTCCCTGCTCTTCTTTCCCATTCCCTCTGGATATATTTTATCCCATAAATCCCCATCAGGATCCCTCCATGGGATCATCATTCCCTGCTCTTCTTTCCCATTCCCTCTGGATATATTTTATCCCATAAATCCCCATCGGGATCCCTCCATTTCCTGCTCCCCCTTCCCAGATTTCCTTGGCTGTGTTTTATCCCAAAAATCCCCACCGGGATCCCTCCACGGAGTGTCCAGCCATGGAATATTCCCTTCCCNTAAATCCCCACTGGGATCCCTCCATTCCCTGCTCCCCCTTCCCAGGTTTCCTTGGCTGTGTTTTATCCCAAAAATCCCCACCGGGATCCCTCCACGGAGTGTCCAGCCATGGAATATTCCCTTCCCACGGCGTCTCCAGCTGGGAACATCCCCCTCTGGAATATCAGCGGCTCCGTGAAATCCGCGCCGAGGAGGCACAGCTGGGAACGATTCCCGCCCAACCTGCTGGGAATTCCCGCGGGCAGGAGGCTCGGGATCATCCCGCTGCCATTTCCTTGGAGCAGCCTCTTCATCTGATCCCTCCTGATGCTCCCTAATGGCTCCGAGTGGTTTTTCCCTCTTTTTTTTTTGATTCCCGTCTCCTCTTGTTTGGATCAGGTGTTGGCTGCCTTATCCCGCTGGGATTTTTTAATTTTTCCTTCGGGATTTTCACGGCGTTTTGCAGCGCGGGGTTGGGATTAAAAACAGAGGAACCGTCCCAAAAAACTCAAGCTGCTCCAAATAAAAAATTTAGGAGGAGGTTGACGCAAGATCCTGAGGAATCCAGGTTTATATCCAATAAAAATCAGCCCCCCCTTTGCCGCTTCCTGCTCTCCACAGAATCCGGGAGGGAAAAAAAAATCCCATTTTTACTCCTTTCCCCTCCACTCTGGGGAGAAAAAAAGGAACAAAAAGCCCATCCAGGCCTTTTTTATCCAAACACTTTCCAAGTTAATTTCCAAAAGCTGGGAACACTCGATAGTTTTAATTAAGCTGCTGCCTGGGGAAATCTAATTTGTGCAGCCAAAACCTCTCGCTTTCCTTGGATAGGGATCTCACTCCTGGGAACGCTGATGGTTCCGGCAGCAGCGACTCCAGGGATTTGATTTTACTCCATTTTATTCCATTTTATTCCATTTTATTGCATTTTATTCAATTTGATTCCATTATATTTTATTTGATTTCCCCACAGAAATCCCGCGTTTCCCCGGTTGTTCCATCCCGGCTGCTTTGTGCTGCTGGAAAAGGGGAATCCAGATTTTTCCAGGGATCGTCTGGAGCCCATGTGGGAACAGCTCATTTCTCCAAACTTCAAATCAATCCCAAATTTTATTTTTGATTTTCCCCCTCAGCAACCATCCGGGTTTAATTCCTGATGGGAACACCAAAAACACTCCGGGATCATTGGAAATTCCACACCGGGGCTGGGATTGGGGTCGCTTTTTCCCGATGGGATTTGCTGATTGACTGGAATTAATTCAAGTGATCCAGGAGAAGGGAAAATCCCAGATTTAGCAAACCCTCAAAAAAACTCCGGCTCAGCTCCTTCCCGGGCCTGGTCCTGCTGCAGTTCCAGCTTTTCCGGAGGCTGCCAAGGAAAGGGTCATTTCTGGGAATATTTTTAGAGAAGGAAGGTGGGATTTGCCAGCTGACTCCAGGCGGGATTCGGGAGCAGATGGAGCTCCCTGGCTGCCGGAAGGGCTGAGAGGAGAAGCTTGAATCGGAATTTTGGGAGCCTTGGGTGCTTTTCCAGCTCGGATTTTTCCTTATTTTTCATGGAAGCAGCCATGCTTGGGGTGGATTCCGTTCGTTTTCCCAGCTGGGAGGTGCAGGGCAGAGTCCAAGGAATGGGAATTGTGATCTGGGAAAATTACTTTCTCTGCTCACCCATTCCAAGCCCATTTCCCTGATGCTTTTCCCATCCAAGGAAAATGCAGGAAAATTTGGTTTAAAGTCTCCTGCTGGGATTGGTTGGAGCTTTAGGCTCCCCCTTTTCCATGGAGTTGTTTTTTGGGGAAAACAGGAGCTCTGTGAGTCCCTAAAATCAAATTCTGAGCCTGAATTAAGTTTAAAAATCCTCAAAAACAGAGCTTGGAGCAGGGCTGAGCATTCCTGCAAATTATCCGTGGCCAGGGAGAGCCGGAGACACCCTGAGGAGCGATTCCTCTTCCCGGAACATCTCCCAGTCCATAAATATTCCCAAAAAAAGCAGGACAAAGCCTGATGGATAAAAGATGGGCTGGAGGATGTGTTATGGCACTCACAGCAATCCCGTCCGGAGGAATTTATGGCACCGATAAATTCCCTGCAAAAGGAGTTCAATCCATCTCGGATCCGCCGCAAATTCCCGATGTTATGGTTTTTCCCTTTAAAGGGGAATTGGGATCGAGTCTTTGGGGGATTTGGAGTAAAAAGAATCGGAACAAGCCCTAAAAAACCTGGATTAAAAGCCCGGTGGTGCCATTTGTTCCGGAGTTATTCCGCTGGGATCCTTCCTGTTCCCACAGCATTCTGGGATGTGGGTTCGGAGCTGGAGAAGGAGGGAATGGGGTGGTGACGACGACAATTCCTGGGTTTAGGGAGGCAGAATTCCCCTGGGAGCAGCTTTTCCACTCGCACGCTGGGGCCTGGGTGGGTTTTGGGTGGGATCATCGGGATCCACACGGGATCTGCATCCTTGGGATCAGAGCATTTCCCATGGCATCCCTGTGCGCCCTCCTGATGGATTCAGGGATCACACACCCGCTTTCCTGCTGGTTTTGGAATTTTCTGGAAGGTTTGGGCTCTGCATCCCACCTGGATCTGAACCCTTCCCTCTGGATATTCCCAGCACTTCCCACTGCTGTGCCAGAGGTTTGGGAACGGCTGCTCCGCACCAGGGAGATCGAAATGGAGGCAGGCAGGGAACGGGAATGGGAACGGGAAAGGGAATGGGAATGGGAACGGGAATGGGAATGAGAATGGGAATGGGAATGGGAATGGGAAAGGGAATGGGAATGGGAACAGGAACGGAAACGGGAATGGGAATGGGAATGGGAATGGGAATGGGAATGGGAATGGGAATGGGAA
>VYXF01006612.1:10606-37575 GCA_013397295.1 Polioptila caerulea
CAGTCAGGTGAGGAATTGCAGCTGTGCTGGAGCTGTGCCAAGGTCCCCAGAGGCCGGCTGTGGTTTCAGTTCCAGCTGTGGGTCACTCTCTGCACGGGCTGCTCAGATCTCATCAGCTTCCGTTCTCCCTGCCTGGGGGCTGGAGCTGGGCCACCCCCTCCCTGCTGAGCTGTGGCCAGGAGTGCTGGGGCAGGGCAAGTGGGGATGTGAAGAAACTCAGCCTGGCCCGGCCATGAAAAGAAGCTGGGCTGGGCCTCTTACCTCTCCCCCACCGGAAACCAAAAGAGACAGATTTCCGGAATCTCACCTAAAAATGTGTATTCACGAAGGCGAATCAGCCTTTCTCATTGGTTTACACGTGTCAGTATTACAAAATTATCCAATCAAGTCAAGCCAGGACAGTATGCAATATCTTTTGGGAGGGGAAATGCAGGAGTTTTTCAAAACAATAATGCTAAAGCAGAGAGGACAATGGCTACATTCAACTGTGGAGAAAAAAAGCAAAGAAATAATTTGATAAATGCATACAAAAGATCTCATCTTTGCTGAAAGGAGTGATAATATTATACTAGTATTCCAGACAGATAAGGCTTTCATTTACTTAAAACAAATTTTATAAAATAATATTAAATTAGGTTCATTTAAACAATTCAATTCTTAGGCAATATTATTTTTGCTTTTATAAGGATAAAAACATTTATTTGTATCTCCAAAGACATAATTTAAACATCTGAAATGTTTACTACACTTTCTCGCTCTAAAGCAACTGTCTCTTAAGGTGCAGCTATGTGCCATCTAGCAAAGTAAAATAAATTTCTTTTAATCCTTTTTTAAAAATAGCTGATTTTAAAGGACTTTTTTCACATGGTAATTAAAACTTGCCAGTCTCCTAATGATCGCAGATAAATAGGCTGAGACTTTCAAAGCTGCCCAACAGACACAGATCCAATTCCAATCCAAAGAAATTTGATTTATCATTTAAATATCTCCAACTGAGTATCTTTCTGTTAAAAAGTTTTGAATTTAGGCCAAGCTGCCTAAAGTACTTCAATAAGACACTATTTAGAGATTTCAGTAATAATATATTTTCATACAGTTCAGTAGACTTACAGACAGCTTGTAAGTCTGAGTTATCACTTCTTTGGACTCCTTTTGAAGATACAGAAAACAACCCTAATAGTTATTAGCATCCTAACCAGATTTAAAATATCTATTAATCCTTCATTAGCACTTCACGTTTAAGGTTAGAAAGTGATAAAACTTTATCTCATCTTTTGCATTTGCAGATGGAGTTCAGACTGCAATAGAAGGGTAACCTTTCTTGAAGAAAGGTGTGCAGGTCTTCTTGTCAATTTCTGTTCTCTGAGAGCAGAGACAATGTTTGCTCCAATCAGTGTGTGAGGCCCTCTTGTTTCAGCAGAAATAAAAGTTTGAAGTTTTTTTGATAACATCACATTATGGAATCTTTTCCATTAATCTAATTATTACTTCAATCCATACTGTTTTTACTTTGCTGCCTCTATAAAGAAAAGTTATGTCTAATAAATCATCTTTCTGGGATTACATTTCTTAGCAAAGTACTGTCTTCTTGTATAATGGTAGAAGATTTGGTACCAGCAGCACATCTTCTTTACAGATTGTGGATAGGAAGGACAAACATTTCAGAAGAAAGATGTTCCTGGTCTTTCAGGTCCTTCTATGCAAAGCTGCAGAAATTGACATAGTGCTAACAGAGATGTGATATTAATGTAGGAACTAATTTCTAAGTTTTTTTTAATCCAAAGTCCACCTTGCATTTGCATCTGTCAAGCTGAGAGCAATTAGATGCTGAGCTTAGTTGTACTGAATGCATGGTAAGAATAGAAAAAATTGTCCGAGAAAGTAAAACTGCTTTCATTCCATGGTTTAAAAATCCTATAGCAAGTTCCACATAAGAGCATTTTGGAAAGGATTTATGTTTTTGCTAGGTGCTTAGAGTTTGTTTTTTGTTTGCTTTTTATTTCCTCTAAAAGCTGGAAGTTTTTAGCTTTCTTCTGCCCCTGTTTCCCCATCATTCTTTTTCCCAAGTCATCCCAGCAGCTCTGCCAACACAAACACTTGTGTAGCATATAGTGGATCCAGATATTCTCTAGGGGAAAATAAAAAAAATTTAAAAAAAGGAAAGGAGGAGGCAGTTCTTCAGAAAAAGGTTATGGTTTTGCACTGTATGAGAATAAAAAATCACACAGTTTTCTAACCTTGAGAGGCAACTGAGCTGTGAGAACACAATGCTGAGAAGAATTACATCTGGACTTGTTTATGTTCTGTTTTCTGTATTTGGTTCCTCTCCTCTCTTTAAAACAACAGCATCTCAGTTATGTCTGCTTCTCAGTTCTTTCTTGCAATCTTCTTTTGTGGAGCCTGTTATCTGTGAAGGGCCACCCCAGAGATCTAGCTTATTGTTTCTTGAAGCAAGAGTTAGACATAACAATAGGAGTGAGACCACTACTCACCCTGTTCACAATACTTGAAAGGGTTAAGCTTGGAAGAAACATGTCTTCACAACGGATCCCCTCTTCAGTGGCAGGAGGTCTCTCACCTGCTCTTGGAAATTCTCTTGAGAAATAAGAGACAGTCAACAACAAAGGTCTTTATAGAGAATGTGCTTTTTGTCTGCATCAGCTTCAGAGTAGTTTCCTGGGGGAAACTGCTGTCCTCTTTCTGTGGCTGTGGTGCAGCTTTCCACAGGAGAGGATTTTGGAGAGGTGGTTTGTAGTTTGGCTTGAAAATCAGACCTGATGCCAACTGAACTGTACAATTCAATGTCTTCTCCTCCCTGAGACAGCTATTAATTTGGTTTGGGCCAGAACCACACTCCAGAGATAAGCAGTGAGTTGAGGAGAGACAAACAAAGAGCTGGAAGGATGAGGACACACTTGAAACACCTGAGACTTTGTTTTGAAAATGTTGTTAGTGCAAATAAGGATCCCTGTGCATTTCCTGCAAATCCACCCTATATGATATCCTGAACAAGACTGTCAGAGTGAATGCCTCAAAAAAACATCAGCTTCACAGGGACCAAGTTGTGGTTTGCTGCTTTAGCCCCTGGAAATATAACAGTGATAAGTTTCCCAAAAGGCACTGGAGAATATGCCTTGATCTGGTGTCTCTTCACTGTGGACCCCTTCTCCTTGTAACTTCTTTAGACCTTTCCTATCCCTCACTAAAGATCTCGGTGCTTAGAGGGAGAGAAGTAGTGTAGGGATGGAGATAAAGGACCAAAAGCAAAAGCTCTCCCATAGGAGGCAAAATGGAGAAACGCTGAAATGTAAAAGCTAAACAGCTAAGCTGCTTAAATCCTTGGGACCTGTGGCCTGCAGGTAGAAAAGTACTTCATGAAAATGTTATTTAATGGTGAAAGATTAATTCCATACCAGCATATTTTATCATTCTGGATCTGGGAGTCACTATGAAACACCAAAGCCTCCCTAACACAAATGTGAACTTGAAGCAGCTTACATCAGTTTAAGCAAGCAGATGGTCTAGCCTGAGGCTCTTTGCTCAACTCTTTGACTGTTTTCCAACAGGTAGAGGTGAACTAAAACTCTCTGCATTGGTTCCCTTTTGGACTGGGAGGTCATTGCTCCTGGAATGTCCCTCGACATCCCCTGTTTGTAACCAAATGCTGAATTTTCTGGCCGCTGTAAAATGCTGATTTTTCAAACAGCACCATTGTTCACTCTGTTAGGAGAAAGAAGAGATGGTCAATCCCAAAGCTCAGTGTTCTCAGTGGCAACTGGATTACATCTTTATGTGAAGACATCTCAGGTGCTACTGGGAAATAATATTTTTGGAAAGTCATTGTAATTGGCTGTACCAGCCTGGACAGTGGCCACAGCTGATTTTTTGGTGTGTGTTTTGTTTTGTATGTTTTGTTTTGTTTCTGGGTTGGAGTTTTTTCAGGAATTGGGAATTTCCTGTTCTTCAGGGCTACAGCCTCACATGCAGAATCTCAAGATAAAATTTTTTGCACGTTTTGCAACTCAGGCTGGCAAAATGGACAGGACTAGCCAAAACTAGGATTAGTTCAAATGGAGTGCTAAAATGCAAAGATGTGTGAAAAGAAAGACCTGACTGAATAACTGGGTGTGGGGAAATAAGAATATAATGAGAAAATGTTGTCAGTTTCTATTGTATATTCAAATATTGACTACTGTGTCCAATTCTAATCTTCCCTCTCAGAAAAGGTAGAAGAAAAACTAGAAAATTTATGAAAAACAGTGGTAAAGGGTGTCAGGTTGATTTCTGTTTAAAGAAACAGTAGATTAATCCCTTCAGGCTGGAGGATGATAGGCTGAGATGGGATGTTATAGGTGGTAAATGGGAATGATTGTTCTCTATAATAAAAAATCCAGGAGATGCCAGGTAAAATGAACACACAGTGGGTCCAGAACAAACAAAAGGATGTATTTCATCAGTGTACAGGTAGCTAATCACTGTTTTGCATTCCTTACACCAAGTTTCCAGGAATTATCTGGGTTCTGTTGGCATGAACAGAGCCATACTGATGAGCAGCAGATGGGATGTGGTCCCTTTGTTTTCTCGTTCTCAATTCTTCTCTGATACTTTATCTGTCCTTTGTTATTACACCTGCCTGAATCCTGACCTTCTTCAATACAGATAAAAACTGAGTCTCAAATGGACAAATATTCACGTATATAAAACAATTTAGTTTTGATTAAATTGTCTTGAAATTGCATTTATATGACACACATGAAAAGAGACAGTCAAACAACAAGCTCATCCTTTCTTTTCATTTATAGTTTACTAGGGACCTATTTTTCATGATAAAATGAGTTTTTTTGCATTCTGCTAGAATGAAAGATCAGGTCACTTAATGGATTGGACACTGCTCCAGAGTACATTTCTTTCTGAGAGCAGTTTAAAAAAAATTTAAAAAATGAAGCAATCAACTCAGAAGTCTGTCATTGACAGAACTTGACTAGAAGTGGTTCAGGACAGAAGCTGTGCTTCCATTGACAGGGCAGAAATCTACTCTCAGCATAAAGGATCAGATGTGGAAAAGAAATATATGGTGGTATAAAATTATACTGCCCCAGAAAAGCCTCTGTAGCTGTAGCTGTGTAGTCTGCATCTTGTAGAAACATTACAGCTTTGGTTTCATGGGGGCACTTATGGGGGAAGGATGAAGCCAGAAACTCTAGCTAAATACATTTAACACAAGGCATAAATGGCACTACAAAAATGACCTTTCCTCCACACTTAGACATATTGTAATTTATGTCCTCCAGCTCCCTGCTATTCTACCTACTCTGTTTCTTTCTAGGATTATTGGCTTTGTTACTTCCTTACGTGGAAAAATAACATTTTAACCCCTTAGGTACTAAATAAATCTGTCCATATTAACTCTGATCCTTCTTTCTGTAGCCTGCTAGGTGGAGTAATGAGCTAAACTCTACTAATGAAGCAATATAAACCCCAGGAAAGTGCCCTTGTAGTTGAAAAGACGCAGGAAGCACAGAACCAAATTTTCCAAATGCCTCAGCTGCTCCTTCTTCACTGCTGCCAGCTTTACTGTGTCATGAATCTGGAAAGAGAAGCATGGCATGGCATGGGTTTAAATAATGTCAGAATTTCTCTTCCATTCTCTCCTCCTTTCCTGTGTTTCTCACCAGAAAGAATGAAATTAGAACGTGAATTGTGACTGGCAGGTATTAGTCATATCACCTAGTATCTAATAAAAGACACAGGAAGGATTCATATGCCTAAACTTATTGTCTAAGGAAAAGACAGAACGATCTGGTGCTCACAGTTTCCTTACAGGCACTGGAAAGCATCAGCTGAGGACTGGGTGCAACTTATTTCATCCTGAAGTCTGCACATGATCAGAAAAATCCCTTCCAGAGTTTGTTGTCCAAATTTGTGCTGAGCATGACTAACTTTATTGTGGACTGAATGACTCCCACCTTCATCAGGCTCAATCATAAGGAAGAGGTGTTGGAACCTGCCTGAAGAGCAGCTGTCAAAATGAAGGAGGCATCTCTGGACTGAAAAAATGAGTTGTTTTTCCAGAATATGACTGTAAGCAGGATCCTCATTGCCCTTACTGCTTGAAATTGTCCACTGAGGAGGAATATCCACTGTCTATAAAGGGAGTCAAAGAAGGTGGGTTAAGATAATTATTTGCAGGTAGATAACTAAATACAACTTAAATTATGATCTGATATTTCTCTCTCTGATATTTTACTCCCATCAGAGAACTAGTCTCCTCACTTTGGTTTTGGAGCAAAACTCTTTTCAAAAACTCTTTATATGCTGCTTCTGGAAGGCTCTATAATGTTGCCACAGTGCCATGGTGCACCACAGCACACAAAGATTAATAATTTCTGTCTCCATAAATATGTGATAGTAGTTCAGTGGCCTTTGGGATGGGCACCTGCAGCATATCTTTCTAATAAAAATAGAACAGTTTTTAAAGCAAATAGATATTTGAAATAATTCAGGGCCAAGATCAATTTTAAGAATGTGTCTTTGACAGTAAAAATTTATTTTACTCAGTGTCATGGTTTTGGTTCACCAATCTGAAATTTCCCAATCAAGAGGAAAGCAGGCTTAAACTTGAAAGTGATAAAACTTTTTAAACTAACACTAGAAGAAAAACAAACAGAATCAGAATGGAGAACAAGAATCAAAATGAAACCTTCAAAGCACTTCTCCTTCTCCCACCAACTATTCACCTTCTTACTCTAATATAAAAAGACAAAATCTGAGATTTTCAGTCAGTTACCACTCTTAAAATAATCATTTTCTCATTTCACCAAGGCGGAAGGAGTTCCTTTTGAACATCACCAAGATTTTCCACAAGATACCAGTTTGTTGCTCTCATACTCGTACTTCACGAATGGCCCACCCGGGGGAAGAAAATTTGCCATTGTGAAGTACTTTCCCATGGGACAGCCTTCACATCTGCTCATAGGCCATATCAGTTTAATAGGGTACAGTGTAAGGATGCTTCTTCTAGTATAAAACAAGAGTTCTCTTCATCTCAAGAAACAGAGGTTTCTTCAAAGCACTGGGCAGAGGGCGTCATATCTCTCTCATGGTCATCCTCTGTTGAGTTTCTCCAGTAGATCACAATTACATCAACTCACAGCTATGGCTAGAACCTTACATCCCCCTAAAAACATTCCATATGTTACAGGTATTAAGTCCATTCTCTATGGCTTCTCTTACAAGAGAAGTCCAACCTATCAGCCACTCCTTCAATCTTCCTTTCAACTTAGGATTCTTCTCTCACTTTCTCTGACATTAGGTCTCACGCTGTGTCTTTTTGTATCTCATTCGGTCTCTACTTTCTCTCACCGGGCAAGATTCATGCTTTGGAATTTTCATCTGGTCAGGAAAGAGTTAACAAGAGGCAGCAGCCAGGCCAGAGCAGTCAGGTGAGGAATTGCAGCTGTGCTGGAGCTCTGCCAGGATCTCCGGAGGCTGGCTGCAGTTCCAGTTCCAGCTGTGGGTCACTCTCTGCACAGGTTGCAGCCGAAGAAGGCAGCTCAGATCTTATCAGCTTCCCTTCTCCCTGTTGGGGAGTTGGAGCCGGGCCAGCCCCTCCCCACCGACCTGTGGGCTGTGGATGCTCCCAGGGCTTGGCAGGGCTCATGTCGCCAGCTGCTGTGCACCGGCAGGCCTTGGCTCTCTCTCTCTCTCTCTCTCTCTCTCTCTCTTTCTTTTTCTTCCCCTCCACCCATCTGCTGGTGGGGGGGAAGGGACTGAGTCCAACCCTACCTTCTTCTCCTTGCCAGGAACCAGAATGACCCACTTCCAGGATTCTCATCCTAAAATGTGTGTTCACATAAGGTATATCCACCCTTTTCATTGCTTTAATCATGTGTCAATATTACAAAATTTTTCAGTCAGGTCAAACCAGGACATCAGTTTTCTTTTCCTGGAAGTATAGTACAGAAAGAAACACATTAAAGAGGAGATGGACATATTCTGAGTCTTTAGATCTAGAGTAAAATTCTCAGTTGAAAATGCCAGGCAGATTTTCAAGCTAAACTTGAAGTAAATAGCCTGTATCCATCATCCAATTAGAACTCTACAGTCAACCCTGAAATTAGGGAAGGTCTAGACATAACATAATTTTGTCCTGTTGTAATTCTAATTATGTTCTGTCGTCTCTCCCAGGAACCAGGATAAGGGAAACAAGACAATTTACTTATGAATCTTACTAATATTCTGGTAGGATTTTAAGTATAAAATTACGTGTTTTGTGCAGCAGAAAGCCAATGATATTGAAATTATTGACAGGACTAAATGGTTTGGAGTGTGATGTATGTGTGGAATACCCACCTCATGGATTAGTCCTGCAAGATAACGGATGATATTTTGTGCCTGCTAACAAAATACCAGATTTCTGACCCTCTATGTTACTTTCAACATCAACATCCAGCTCTGAGGATGCATGGACAGCCTTGGCCATTCTGTGATTCTGTGTCTCTATGACTTCATGATATCCTTTCATGACAGAATAACCAATAGAGGTACAATAAATCTGTGTAGGCATTAGGATCACATGGCCCTTATGCAAGTGACTAAAATATCCTTTAGAATCCACCAAACATGAGATTTGATTTTTAAAGGTTATTCCAACTGAAAAGCAAAGCCATAATGAGCTGCATTCAACTTTGGCACCAGTTCAAAGTAATTTCATCAAATTATATTTAGATGAAGTTTTCTTTTTGAAATACAGTGTTTAATCTAAACCAAAATTAGATTTTTCATTTAAATAGCTATTAGGAACAACACAGTTCAGTTGGCTGATTTTTTAATCAGGCTTTTATGGTAGCAGAAAGAGTTCTTCACTATTACAGAGTTTGCACTGAGGTACATGTTTCAGCATCATGATGGTGGTGATGGCAGTTACTGAATAAACTAGTGGAATGTTTATGCTGGAATGGTATCTAAATAAGTAATTCAAAACAGTTATTTCAAAATCTCTTCTCATCTGAATATTCTGTGAGCTTCTGATAGAAAGATTGTGATAATGATGTCCTATAGCTAGTGACAAGCTTTATGAAATTTAGACGTAGATCTCTTAGGAATTTTTCTTTAAGAACAATTTCAGGCAGGCATGGGTTTAGGGTTCAAGCTGGGATCATCCCATGGAATAAGTGTTGAATAGGGTATATCAATGGATAATTTCTGTAGAAATAATTACCACAGTAATATGATATGTAGGGGTCAGGATTAATCTGCTGAATTTGTATCTTTGAAGACAGAGGAATGCTGTATCCTAAAAGAAAGACACCTTCTGTTGCACAAAATGTTATTACCAAGCTGAAAAGGCTGCCTTGCATTAAAATAAAACTTCCATTTTCCCTGATTAGGTGACAGGAGAAGCTGATGAAAAATGTTTTGAGAACACTGAAGGGTAAGAATTATTGATGGTTATTTTCCAGGAGACACAAGTGAGTTGGTGAGTTTTTATGGACATCCCTTTCCAGAATATCATTCTTATTCTTAATTGAGCTAGCACATAGGGGCAGCAAATGCTTGTGGGAACTGTTTTTTGCCTTCTGTAACATGTTTCCAGTCTTGGGCATCTGGCTAATATTGTTGTGTAATTCAGAAAATTATTTTGTAAAAGACTGCTGATTAATTTATTTAAAAAAATACTTGGAGGCAAATGTCATGTAGTAAGATTTTAGAACAACACCCTCACTGAGAACTGAAGTAGAGTACTAGTGGTGAAGCCAGTGCATGTCTTACGAATAATTCTTTTAGGTCTTGGGTGAGTGGTTTACCCTGTTACCCTGAGCAGTGATTTAACCAGCTGGGGGGCTCTAGACAGACACCCATACCCTGCTGAATTTGATGGACATAAGCAGCCACTTGGAATTTGAGCATGTGGTTAAGTGCTTTTCTCAGCAGGGTCTCTGGATGAGTTTTGTATGTCACTGTTATATGTCTTTCCATTATAAGAAAAACATGTTTTCTGCATTTCTTTATTACAGAATCTGTTCATTCTTTTGACACTCTTATGCTCCCTTTTCCCATAAGAAATTAAATTGTGTTTTCTACAAAATTCTTTTCTACTACAGCTGGTAACTCCATCTTTGAAAAGTCTTGGAGATGGAAAGCGGAAAAACAGATGAACTGTTTAAAAACTTTAATTCATATGTCCTTAGTAATAAATGCAAGAGGAAAGAAACTCAAAATATATGTAATGCATAAGTAGAATGATTTCTAAATAGGATTGTTTCCACATTTTCTTTGAGCCATCAATAGCTCTTTAATGGTCTATCCCCAAATTCCGAGAGATTGTAGAAGGTACATTGATGCCCATCTGGTGTTCTTATGAGATCCCATGATAGAGAGAAGCATTTTTATTTTACTTTAGTTTCTCCAAGAACATATTTTTTTCTTTCAGCATAAAACCCCGCTTGCAAAAAAATTACCCCCTCAAAAATATGGAAAGTATCTTAATAACTTTCATTTTCCTTTCAACCAAATTCCAGGTGAATTTCTTCATATAGGGGGTGTGGACATGCATAAT
Organism: Polioptila caerulea; assembly: GCA_013397295.1. Taxonomy (NCBI): domain Eukaryota; kingdom Metazoa; phylum Chordata; class Aves; order Passeriformes; family Certhiidae; genus Polioptila; species Polioptila caerulea. The sequence goes on from VYXF01006612.1 coordinate 21,165, forward strand.
TCAGATTCAAGATCTTGCAAAACTGAAGAAAAATGCCTTAAAATTTGCATGTAGAGGCTTTAGGCTGTGAGAGGTCAAACAACATCAGTGTCTGCCAGTCAGCTGACATAGTCTGAATTCTTACCTAACTCTGTGTGTTGACACAGACCCAAAATAATTTCAGAAAAAAAAGACATGATGTGGGGTTTTTTAAGTCCTAAGATAATAAGTGCAGGTCACCTGTGAACACAGATTAGAATTTTCTAAATTTTCCAAAGTGGGAGCTAAACATACTAGATTTAATAATTTACAGTACAAGTATACATAAGTGGCCTTTAAAAATTGAGAAATTTTGCCTTTGAAGTAGAATGATGAATGTTGCAGTGCTATCTGTAATTCTGTATCCCATTTCTCTGGGTATGAATACCAAAGATTTGACACTTCTTCGCAGAAGGTGAGAGGGATGATTCTGTGTGTCTAATGTCCAGGTTATTTGGTATTGTTTTGTTATAAATGATCAGTACAATTTAGTTGATTAATCAATAAGGCAATTTATTAATTTGGTGATAAGGAACGAGCAAAGCAGCACTGCGGATGTGGGAAGTCTCTGCTCCACCAACACATCTGTCTTTCCCTCTGTCACTGCCCCTTTTGTAGCCAGTTTCTCATTGCGCTGTGTCATGTTTACCCTGCTGGGTACAAGCCCAAACAAGCCTGAACATCTTGGCTGGCTTACAGTCTTGAAGGCAAGCAGCATCAGTCACAAGCCCCCACCAAGTCTGGGCAAGATTCGAACGCGTCCTCAAGCCACACTTCCAGCAGCAGGCAGCAGCAGCAATCAAGTCTCTACATGTTTGTTGAAGCCCACGGCGGTAACAAGTCTCTGCACAAACCCATAGTTTTCTTTATACATAAAGTGAGTACAATTCATAATCATTTGTTACATAGTGGCAAAAATACAAAATAGCAAAGTCAATAATTTACAACAAATGGATTTAAAACAAAATTATGAAATTATTATATTTTTCCTTTGCCTTATGTCCAAGTTTTACTTTAAGCTCAGTATTCTTTTTTATATAAATCCCATGGTTTGTTTCCATAATGACATGAATCACTATATAACATCTAACACTTTGATCTCAGTTCTGATGTTTTGGTTGTCTCTCAAATCTTGCTCCTCGGTTCCTTGCTTTTGTGTTTTGTGTCTTGTCAGGGAGTGGTAGAATTAAAGTTCTGGTCACTGCTTAGACCTTTATGGGCTGCTGCAGACCCTTTGGAGGGAAGGAGGAATAACAGGTAATTTGACATAGAAACTACTGTACTTTGTGATTTGATGCTGTTTTGCTCCGCCTCCCAACCCCCCTCCCCGCCCCCAACACCGTTTCTAACCTTGAATATTCTTAATGAGGTTATTATTGCATCTTTTAAAGAAACTTCTCCTCCCAAGGTCTCTCATAGCAGAATCTCAGGCTTTAAGTCCAATCAAGTAGTTATTTGAATTGCATAGCAGTGGAAAGAGCTAAAGTTGGGTACTTCCGGGGAGGTACCCTGAAAAAAAGAATTCCTGGGCAATTATACCCCTACAGTCTGAGTTTCCAAACACATATGTAGCAGTTCAGACCAATAATATTGGGGTCTTAGGTTTTCCTGTTGCTCATCATGTCTCTTCAGTTGTCTCTGGATGGTCTGTCTTATTGGCTGTGTTCTTTGCTGATTACTGGAACTTCCTTATCTTCCAGCTCCAACCATCTCTTGGGTCCCTCTTTCAGGGAAGTAGATGAAAGCTCAAAGTTCAAGATACCTGCGTGAAGGTTCACAGCTTACAGCCTAAGGATTAAGCAGATTTAGTAACTAGTGACAAGCTGTTAACTCCAGACAGCTTCAGACCTGTATCCAATATTCTTTATCTATCACATCTTCATCTATCACAGTCTTCACCCATCTTGTTAGTCATCTGTCTGGAACTCCTCTAGCTTGTCATCCCACTGAAAGAAATTTCACGTCTTAAATGGCTTGCCATAGAGTGGAAAATACAAGATGCCAGAATAAAAACTTCATTATTTATATGACAGGGAACTAAATGTTTCTTTACCATTAACAAATTTGCTGGAGATAGGACAAAAATTAATTAAATTCCCACGTGGCAATACTCTGCAGCAAAATTCTGGTAACACTCTGTGGAAATGTGAGTATGGCCTTTGATATGGCTGATGGCCCAGTTGCTGGGATTTTCACAACATATTTAGGTTATGTGTATGGTCCTGCATCTCATAAAGTGAATGCATACCCAAAACTTGTGGCTGAGGTCTGTTCTGATTCTTACTTGCGTCTGTTGTCTTGCTTCTGTGTTTTTTGTTTGGTTTTTTGTTTGTTTGTTTCTTTTGGGGTTTTTTTTACATTTTACAGTGGATTATGCACATGTCTGAAGGAAGATGGAATTTTTTGCCCTTCTCTGCTGTGCTCTGCAGTTTTTATCTTCCCCCTGTGGATAGTTCATGCACGGACATGGCTGGAGACAAAGAACAACCAGCACAGGTTCAGCTGTACAGAGAAAATACTCAGCTAATTGTAATCAAGTAAGTCCCATCCTAGGAAGACTTTGTGGTCTATTTCTCTGTAGAAAGCTTCCTGTCAGCATTAGTTCCACTGAAAAAAACCCCAAACCTTCTCTGGAGGGGATCCTATGGGCAAACAGGAAGACAAGCCCTGTGAAATACATGCAAATGAAACTCTAGTTTGTATTTCAGAAACTCCATACTTTTTCAGTGAATGAAGCTGAGAGCTGTCTTGGATTTGAATACTCACACTGGTTGTGATGATTTCTGGCTGGAAGGATTTTGTTTCTTTTAGTATTCAAGACATTGTTCCTCTTTCCTTTTCCTGTGTGATGAGTAAAACAGAAATAAGCTTTTTGCAGACCATGTTCACACATCATGTTATATTTTTTAAATTTGATCCATAACAAAAAAAACCAACAACAACAACAAAAAAATTAAGACTTTCGGCAAAATCATTGCCAGATTGTGTGGCTATTCCAGAATAATGTCTGAGATGATGTTTTGAGTTCTTGTGGTATCTTTCTTTTCCTGACCCCTCTTCAAAACAGATTTTTAGGGTTAAAAATGCATCACTGAAAATAATGAGCAGATTTAGGACTTCTCCTGAAGAAAGACGATGCCCCTTCATTAATTGCTGTGTAGTAAAGCATGCTGGTTGTTGTGTGTGTGCACTGTTATCTCACATAACAGAGTGAACGCATGTGCTTGTGTATGTCTAAATCAAGTTTCTGTGCATGACCTCTTAGGCTGATTGCTTTCTGTATCCCTCAGATCTGAAAAAGATAGCTAGCATGATACTTTGTAGGTTCAGATTTAGAGTACTGAATGTAGGACCCCTTTCTTTTTTTATCTGCTATGAAAAATTTTGCCTTGCTTGGCTTTTCTGTGTGCTGGTGTATCATAAATGGTAGTAACTGGAGAGCAGGCAGGAATCTTTTTTAAGATTAATTTTCTCTTTCAGGGTATGAGGCACCATCCACTGTTGGAGCCCTCATGTCCTTCTAGACCAGGAGCAAATGACACCTTGGACTCGCACAGGGTTTTGGCAGCAGCTGACTTGCAAACAGGAATGTGTGTTGGAGCTGAGTTTGAGGCCTGATATTCTGACCTGATACAGAGGAAACTTGGCTGTGACTGATGAGCGGGAAGTAGTATGAAGAAAAATGGCATGCAGATGTGTATTTCTTTTAGGTGGATAATAAATTAGGATCATAGGATTACTGAGAAAACTGGAAACACACAAAAAGCTGCTGTAAAAATGTCATTATGTTCTAGTGACAAAACAGTATATTTTTATTTATTAACAGAAAATACAAAGTATTCCTAGCTAAAAGTATCAATATTAAAGCCATATTACTCTTTGTACTGGACTCCTGTTCACCCACCTCCACCTACACACACACAGACCTTGCAATCAAGATAAAAAAATCTGGATTCTGAGATAAACTTTAAAGTTTGAGCTTGATATGCAGAAATCCTTGAAGATACATGACATGTGCTCTGCTTTGATGAAGACTGTGACTCTGTGAAATGTTTGTTGAAACTACTGGGCCAAACTCTCCTCTCAAACCAACCAGGTACCCAGCAGTGAATCACAAAGCTTTCTGCTTCTGTGCAGGAAATCAGGAACTTGATACAGCTTAATGAGACAAAGGGGTATGTTTCAAAAATCCATCTTTGCCAAATTTCATCTATGTTGTAACTAATAACCATGGACTCGTAGCCATTTTCTTGGCAAGTGTGATTTGTGTGGCTTAAAACAAAATACATTTTTTATTATACATATTTCTGAAGAAGAGGTTTGAGTGAACATTTTGATGCTTAGAGTGGAACCTTGGGGATTTGCTGTGTGAATAATATAAATATAGTTTTAAAATACATGCAGATTTAATGTATTGTTCTTTATCAGTACCAAACTCTATGTCCCCTCATCCTCCCTTGCTCAAATGGTTTGCAACTCTATCTGCTCCAAAACTTGCATTTCTTCCAGCACCTGAAAAGTGACAACATTGTACAGCATCATTGCCAGGAATGTGAATGTTACATGAAATAATACAACCACTCATCATATCCCATCTTTGCACCCTAGTGTTTTAATGTCGTTCTTTTTTATCATGAGGTCTTTTTCAAGTCCCAGATACTTCTTGTTTTTTACACATGAGCTTGTGGTTTCCTGCCTTAATTTATATTTTTTCATTCTTACCAAGATAAAGGCTTAATTTTTTTTTGAGAATTGGATTAGAGTTTGAGGGTTTTGATAGTTTTTTTCCTGTAGGGGTAGAGAGAATAGCATGATGATTTTTTTATTTGCTTATTTGATTGTTTTGGTAAGAAACTAATGAAATATTTTTAAGGATGAAAACAAACCAACGGGAATAGGCTTTTTTCACTGACAGCAAAAATCCACCATGGTCACAGACTTACCTATTAAATTATTACAACACGTTAAGACATAACATTGAATTATCAAAATGGTGCTTTTCTGCTCCTTCCGTGCAATCTGAGCAGGTTCTCAGTTTGTCCATTGATCATCCTTGGCGTTCTGCTGTGACCTAGGGTTTCAGGATTACAACTCCAGCCATCACTCTCACCCAGTTTCTCCTTTTTATGCTAAATACTACACTCTGGTAGATGTTTAGACATGCAGACAGTGAAAGCTGTCTGCTAGTTTGGTAATCAGCAGAAGATTTCTTCAGGTGCCTACTTTTCCAAAAGATTCTATAAGCATACATGTGAATCTACTAAATTGGTATTTCCGTGCTGCATTCCTTAAAACTAGTTCCTGAACTGTATCGTTAGTGCATCTCAGGTAAAATAAGGAGGATTTTGGCTTTAAAGCTGCATTGTGTCTGCTAGTGTTACCACAAAAGATATTTAAAAGTATAAGAGGCCTGCAGCAACATGGACAGTACTTGCAGAGAGTCCAAAAGTTTTATTCTGCAAAAAGTAAAGCTTTTCACTTTTAATAAAAGCACAGAGTAGCAGCTGTAAAAAATTAGTATGTTTTCTGGCTTGCCCTTCTGTACTATAAATCATGGTTAATGGAGTCTTACAGGCAAAGTCACTTGGGGATTAGGCTTGGGACAGGGAGCAGGAGCCTCTTGATCCATTGCTCCTGCTGAAGCTGTGGAAACCATGAAAAACTGAGCAGGAACAAGTGTGTTTGGGTCTCATGTCCCCAGTGATACTTAGTCCAGCATTGTGAGGGAACGTTTGTACAAGTGTGTCATGAGCAAAAGAAATGCACTTACTTTAGACTTTCTATCTATTGTCAGGCTCAACGTGAAGCACTGGGGCTCCCAACCCACTGCCAAATTTTTATCCTCCATGTGATGGTAGCATTTGTATGATGCAGCATGTCAGGCTGGGCACGAGAACAGGAACGGGTCTAATTCCTGGTGTATCTCTTTACTTTGGTGCTCCCGTTGGTGGGACTCTGAGGGATGCTTTCATCCTGATGAAAGTATTTCAAGACCCAGAAATTAATGGAAAAATATTTGGGGACCCAGTTTATTAGAGCATTATCGTTATATTGGAAAGGTGAATTGGTGTTACAATGGACAGGAAGTCAGAATCAGACACATCGAGAAGTATCCTCAATGGAAACAACTAGTAGGATAATTAGACAGCAACATGAAAAGTGGAATTGCACTCGAATATACACCTGTGATACACCAGGAAATCAAATTAGCTTATTACCAGGGAGAGTACTGTTAAAATGGGGTTGCGAGTGTAGAAAATATAATCATACAATACAAGGACAGGCGTTTGCTGAATGTAATGGTCACTCTGTAAAATGTAGTACATCAACTATTAGTAGTCCTGGGAATCTAGTGTGGGTAATGGGATACGGGCAATGGACCACCCATCTTCCCTTAGACGGGCTAGTAACACAAATTACTCTAGGTGTTCCTATGTTATGTCTGTTGTGGAAACAGACTAAATTGAAGTCAAGAAAATTAAGAATAAAGAGAGATGTGGATGATTCAGGAAAATTGAATGAAGAAGATTGGCATGAACCAGACAGTGGAGTAAAATTTGGATGGATATTAGAATCCTTGTTTGCACCTATTGCATCTTATCGGAACAGGGAAATGTTGTATAAATTGCTAAGGCAAGCTAAACGATTGGCAGCAGCCACCAAGAAAGGTTTTAAAGGTCTGAATTTACAGTTGCAGGCGACATCCAGGATGACTTTGCAAAATAGAATGGCCCTAGATATGCTCTTATTAAAAGAAAATGGAATTTGTAGATATTTAGGTGACAAAATCAATCATTGTTGTATCCATATTCCAAATATGACAGTAGAAGTAGAAAAAGGTATCTCTCAATTGGAGTCCATTGAATTAAAGACGGAAGAAATTGAAAAAGAGGCAGAACATAATTGGAAAAGAGCCTTGTTGAAATCAATGGGACTTCAGGTTTCTGGTTGGATCTCATCTGTAATACAGTACATTATACTAATTCTAATATTGTCATTAGCAATTTGAGGAGTATATAGATGTATTCTAAGAATCATCACAAAGGAAAGACAACACACCCGTCGGCTGATGAAGGCAATAGCCTGAGGAAATGGAATGAGTCTCCCTCCACCAAAGTACGAAGATATCATAAGACAGGACAATCCAGTGTTTCAGGAAGAAGAATGAATCTAGAAGTTGAGCATCCTTGCAAGAAATAGAAGAATGCTCAAAGGGGGGCAATGTGTTGCAATGTGTTGCAAGAAAAGTGTATAGTAGTAGTTAGGCTAAGGCCTGAAATAGGCCTAGTAGATGTTATCTTATATTGAGTGTTGTAGCTCCGAGTGTTGTAATTATTAGGAATGTAGGAGCGTTGTAACTAGGTAACGGTAACTAACGCTAACATACTTGAGAATGTAGTCTTGGCAAGAGTTTCAAGATCAAGATATGCTAGAATGAAGAAAAACAATTTGTAGTTAAGATGTATCAATCATGTTATATAAAGAGAAAGTATATAAACTGGGAATTTTTCATTGTGATTCGGGGTCTGGCTTTGGACACTAGTCCCCGTGCCCCAGGGCCCTTTATAAAGCACCGCATATAACAACTTTTGTTGTTATGTGTTTTCTTTGATCGGACAACAGTTAGACTAAGGCCACACATTTGAACGGCCTATAGATCCTGTTAATGTTGGGTGTAGTGTGCATGCACCAAATGGGAGTAATGAGTTTAAGTGCTTGTTCTCCAAGGATATCTTTAGGGAAAAGCCTACTCCTGTAGCTGCTCTTTTAAGCAATGTAGTCTTTTAAGAATGACTAAGTCAATTTGAGCAACAAGCACTTCCTGTCCTTAGCATTTCTAAAAATACATTTCTGCTACAGTTGTTTTAATTAACATTGTCTGAAGGATAGTACATGCTCATTTAAAGTATTTCTCTGAAGATGTTTCCCCTCCATCTATTCTTCTGACATATTTTAGATTATGGTTTGCTATAGTACTCTGACCTCCAACTCTTCTGACTTCTATAATAATGTGATGATATCTAACAGGGTGATGATATGCAGGGTCTTATCCTAGATGAAATGTAGTTTGTATTCTGCTCTATTCTACTCTGACTCGAAGCAGAACTGCTGTTAATGTTTTTTTTTTAAGGAACATATTTATTTGCAAAGTCTTGTGCTGGTCATTTTAGCCCTGTTCTGCCTGGCAGAAGGCATGTGAAATAAATAGTAAAAGAATTTCAGATTTATCTGAAAAGAAAGTGGTGCAATATCAATGAAATCTGCACAACCAATATCCTTCAGGACTATATATATCTCAACAGAAAACAGTCAAGGTCTACAAAAGAGATCATGGGCTGCACCTTGTGTTCCTTTTGCAATCTCATGAAGCATAAGAAAGATTCAGAAATGTCTTAAATGTGATGATTCACTTCAAACATCTCACAGACATCAAATCCATTGACACTTTTGATGTCTTGCACTTAATCCCTTCCATAAACAGTAGCTCTTCTATCTGCATTGTGATGACATACTTTGAAGCAGCTTGAGTAATGTGAGCTCTGCTTCCATAGGTCAACTTACACTTACTTATAAATAAGAGTAATGGAAGGAAATGGAGCCTATAGGATGTAACTTTTAAAATTATACTGAAGATTGTCTAAATTCCTCCTTCATTCTGCCTTTGATGCAATCACATTCTCACATCCCTTACACTCACAATTAGCCTGCATTAAAATTACACATGAAATGGCTGGGCTTGTAGGGAAGCATACTTCTCCCACTGAAATATTTCAGTTTCTTAATTTGCTGTAATGAGCAGCTGCTTCAGTCTGTAGTCTGCAGTCATTCTTCACAGTCAATCAGAACTGTTGTGTTATAATGTCTGCATAATGTAAAGTTTTCATTTTTCTTCAACGTTCAACTCAATTACAGTTTGCTGGAATTTGAGAAGTATAAGTGATGGGATTTAAATAAATCCCAGGAAATGTAATGTTTCCATAGCTGATGGCATCCAGACTACTGTAAATATGGTACAGGGGAAGTGTTTTTCTTTGTTTCCATGTGGCCTTTATTTAGTCACTGATTTTTTTTTAAATGGAAAGTACAAGCAGCAACCCCCTTTTTCAAATATTATATATACACCATTTAAGGAAGACTCTAAGGCAAGTTCAGAAACATAAAGAACACTTAAAAAGGCTCCCAATATTGCAACACTGCTTGAGTTGCTCCCAAAAAACTATGGATTCAAAAACCTGAATTACCTACACAACAGGTTAAGTCTTGGATGTTTGTTTTCCTATATGTTTTTCCTAAGTCGAAATTTAAATATTATCCTGGAACCAAAGGCCTAGAAGAGACTTGTAAGATTAATTTCCTTGGAGGAGACCAAATCAGTGTCTTCTAGTGCCATGTCACCTACAAGAAAAGCATAATAAGCAAACTCATGTAGATTCTTGGGCTTATTTGGTAATTCACACTAAGAAGACTTCTAAACTGTACAAAGGGTTGATTTCTGAGATTGTGAATAGGCTTCTGAAATGTAGATGCTTGGATGTGACTCTGCAAATGGTAATGAATTTTTTGGAACTGCTTGCAATTGTGCATGCAATTATTCTAATGATAGGTCATTAGATAATAAAATAATTAGACTGTGATTAGATAATGAAACCTAGCTGCCTATAATTCTGTTCCAGTACATATTAGTATTAAGAAAGAAATTAGCATTAAAGTGATGCATTAATCACAAAGTTTTCACACCACAGATGTTTTGTAGATTTACATGCATTTTGCCGTAAACCATAATGTACCATCACAACAAAATACTTTTGAAATAGAACTAACAGTACAAATGGATTAATCTCTTCCTTAAAATTAAATGTACAAATACTTCACTATTTCTCAAAACTAGTAGGGACCCATGGGCCCACAATGTAGTTTGGAACTAGAGCCTCTGACAGTATTCTGCATTTAAAAAAATTTCTTAACCTGCCGTAGAAAAAATATCAGACTGCTGGCATGGGTTGCATTGTAAAATGTAATCAGGGGTGTGTTATTCTATTACCATCTGTTGGATCTGGGATGGGAGGGGGTGATGTAATCTTCTGTTGATAAGCCAGCTGATAAGAAACCAGCAAGAGCAGTTTCTTTATGTCTTCCATGACCCATCCTCCCTCCAGGGATAGGTCTTCTGTTAATGGGCCATTGAGTCTACTGATAAACTTAGGTCATGCCATTGGGAAATGCTCCATCCGGGGGGGAGCCAAGCCCTCTACCTGGATAAAAACCTGAGACTTGGGACACCGAGTCAACCTTCTCCGCTGGACTCCCAGAGGAAGAACAGGCCCATCTATCACCACTGCACCTTCAGCCAAGGGCGGCACCTTTTCTACAGGATCACTGCTTCAACAGAGCCACAACTGCTACTCCAGGAAGACTGCAGCCACCATTCCAACTGGACTTCTACCAACACCCTGACCAACAGGGTGTCAGGTTGTATTTGGACTCTGTCAGTGATTTTCTTATTGCGTGTATTTTTGCCTCCTTCTTTTGTTTTATTTTCCCTTTTCCTAATAAATTGTATTTCTGATTTGGGAGTCTCCCACTGGTTTTGCTTTTCAAACCAAAACAGACACAGAAAAAAAATTAATTCTGGTACTTTAATAAAAGACTGATAAAAATTTCCTCTTTGGTTGTTCTCATATTTACTGTGTTGTGAAAGAGAGTATAGGCTTGTTAGGGAATCATGAGAACTACTCAGTCTAATAAAAGCAGTGTTTTTACATTTGTTCTGTGGAAGTCTACCACAAAAATAACAAATGACAGTAAAACAATAATGAAAAAGGAGTGGAAAAAAAAAATCAAACCCCATACCACAAGAAACCCCCTTCACTAAACTAAACTCCTCCTGCTTTCATTAACTTGAGCTCTTCTGCAGCTTTTTCATGTTTTGATTTCAAACTCTTCATGATATGTCTGCTGATACCATCTTAGTACTAACTCTGCTATAATACAGCCTGTGTTCAAATCTCTTCCCTCTTATTACTGATAAATAGCAGAGCCTTTCACCAATTTAAACTAACCTGTTACAAATAAGGTATTCATTCACTTTCCTTAAGAAATATGAAGTGGGTAAATTGCCCCTTTGTTTGAGCCTAGATGATGGTTGGTACACCAACTAATGGACACCTCTCTTATACTCCCTAATGACTCCAGCAAACTGTAATTTTTTTTTTAATCATCTGTGTGCAAGCAATGGATTATCTTCTGTGGAAATGAATAGGAGAGTTGCATTTGATTGATGGCACAATGCTTAATTTTAATAGAAGATCTGTGTCTCTTCTGCATTCATGATACAGCACCTGCTGTATCCAAAAAAGGAGTGTTTTGTTCTTCATTCCACTTGAAGAAGTTCTAGGTATGGAACAGCAAACTGCTTGCCAAATTTTCTTCTGTGGCCCAAAATCAGTGCAAAATACTGAAATTTTTGTAGACTGCTCCTAAAAAAAGAACTTTTTTCAGTGATTTAGACATCACGAAAAAAAGCCTGGCTAAGTTGTGTGCTAAGTGAGAGCTTGTTGTCTCAGAAATAGACAGTTTTGCTTCTTAAAGAAGCATCCCAATTTCAATTTTAATATGACTTTTTTTCTGCTTACTCTAGGTTTTTATTCTTAGCTCTTTTTCTGGCTCTATATCACCACTTGCATATCAACAGAGCACATAACTCCTCAGCCCTACCATTTGCTTTGTGTCAGTACCAAAAAAAACCCGAACATGTTTTGATTTTGGTTATATAAAGAAAGTGTATAAAAATCACAGAATGTAAATATAACACGACTGAAAAAAATCAGTTTTCATTTACATCAACAGCTTAAAATATGCTATGCTACTCCAATTTCACAAAAAAAAGTAATGCTTTTCTGATAGTTTGAGCCAAAATCTCCTTAAAAGAGGGTGAAAAGCTGCTATCCTTCAGTTTTCTTCTTCCTCCCTCTCCATTCATAAGGGTGATGTATGGGATCTTGCAGAAAGTAATTAGGGATATCCAGCCCCTTAAATAGAAACTGTCTTGTTATTATCTGGACCGAAGTGTGGGTCATCTGCTATTTCATAACACAGCAAGCATTAGAACTGCCAGGCAGCATACTCAAAGCAAAAATACTAATTGAGAAAGACACACTGAATTGTGTGAGCTGGAGTGTGAACTTTAGGAAGATTTCTGCCAGTGTATGGAATTCTTTCATTAAAGTTTTCTTTGCTGGCTTCTCTCTCTATCCTTTTGCTTTGACTCGTTCAGGGGATCATCAGAGCCCTAATGAAGTAGTAACAATTCTAAATTCCTTTGTAATGAAAGTGATGAAGAGGTTTTAACTAGGTTTTAACTTCTGTGGATTTTTTGCTCATCTGATGTCTGACATCATATCTAAAGTCTGAGGCCATCATGTCAAGACCTTGAGGAGAGTGATTGCTCTCTAGCTATTCTCTGTTATGTTTTGCACAAAGTCAGTAAGCCTTTAATAGATTGAAGCCATTCCTCAGAAGAAAACTGGGTATCGTGTAAAGACAATTTGTGAAATATTCTGTAAGACTGATATATAATTCTGTCATTCTAAGGCTGTTTTCTGACACTGAGGATTAGGTAACTCATAAAAGGAAATATGATTCACTCTGGATTTGTTTTCTCTGTGTATGAGTATAGAATACTTATGTGTGTGTGTTAGTGACAGAAGTGTAATGGTAAGTTGCAAGGCGGTGTGAGATATTCATGATGCTCACACAGAGGGTGTTTGTCGGTCAGTGCATTTTTGTGATGTGTTACTGCATGCTCTGTAGTCATGCTTGCTCCACACAGAAAGATGTGATATTTCTAAAAATGAACTACATCTTTTGCTCAGATTTTACTGCCTTTATACTGCACAAAAGGATTTTTATTTTTTTTTGCGCTAGATTTGCCCCAAAACAAAGTTCTCCTGTGCAAGCTCCTAGAGTAGCCTGTATTTTCCTAGAGATTCTTTGGTCTAGAGGGGAGTTTTATTATATTTACCCATAAAAACACTAAAAATTCAGATGCAACAGGATAATAAAAAGTGTTACTGTCTCTTGATGCTGCAGCTTGACTGTGCTATTGAAGATACCAGGAAATGAAATCTCTGCTTGCCAACATGGTGATGGATAGCCTTGCAAAGCTTTGCTGACACTGACAGGACAGACTACCATCAAAGAACTGCACAAAGCAGTTACAGGTAAAAACATTAAATAGAATTCAATGTTGATGAAGTACAGCAGTGGAAGTGTGAAAAGAACAATTCTGACCTCACCTGTAGAGGGAGGGGTTGTTACTACTGAAGAGTGAAACCTTGGAGGTGCAACAGCTGCTGGCACAAAATGACTGCCCTCAGAAAACATCCAAAAAGGTGAATTAATTATAAGTTATGAGGAGAGGGAGAATAAAATAATGCTACTATTTCATGTACTACATACCCAGATCTTGGATACTCTGAGCCACTTCATCATCTCCCACCTCAAAAGGGATATATTTAAACAGAAAAAGATTATGATAATGGCAGTAATTGATCACAAATATAGAGCTGTTGAGTGCACTAGGACTATACAGCCTGGAGCAGGCTGCAGAAAATCAATAACTTACACAAAGTGCTGCCTTGTGCCCCCCTCAGAGAGGAGAGAGCTCTGGAGGGAAGGATGGAAGCTGAGCCTGGGAGATGGGAAAGGAGAGATGGTTTTGTCTTTGCTTTTCACTACCCAAATCTGTACTTTTTGGCAGTAAATTAAACTAATGCTTCTCAACCTGAGTCAGCTGTGCTTATAACAATAACAGGTCAACAGTATCCCTGTTTTTGTCGTGATGCATGAGCTTTATAATCTGGTTTTAGTCCGTCTTTTCTGCCCACTGAGCATGGGTAGTCAAGCATGGAGAGCCAAGGCTGACACACCAAAGGTGCTTCTGCATCTCTTGAATCAGCACTATTTAAGAAGTAAAGGCAGTATGGAGAAAAAGGGAAGATATATCTCTATTAGACATCTACTGTCAGGTTGACAGTTGCTCTATTGGGTCATGTACTCTTAAAATCTACTATGTCACCACAAAATAGTTTTGTAACTGCCTATCCTGAAACTCTCTAGGAGAGGTTTGTCAGTAAGCAATGGGATGGATTTCATCCACAAAAAGTTTTCAAGATAATTTGCAAGTTGATCTCTGTTAGGTAAAAATCCCCTGCAAATAAAAATCAGATCATTTACTTTTTCAATACTTAAAATGTGTTTTTTATGCTCCATCGAGCTTCTCCAGTAATTGCCACACTTTGTCAAACAAAGTATTCAGAATGGATTTTCAGGTGGGCTATTTAAAAAAAATAATTATCCTCCATAATGCGAGTTTTATAAAAATATTATTATCTTTATGTATTATTCATAATGAATAACAAATTCAGGCATCCCTTCAGAACAGAGGAATTAATTGTACATTTATCATCATATAAATGCAGCAAAGTAGTGTGGTTTAGTTGTTTTTCTGAAATATCCATTTTAAGAGGCCTTGGGCAAAGAAATATTCAAACATTTATCCTTTAATTATAAAAAATAAAGCACAAAGAGGAATGCACAACTAGTTTTATAATTTAATAATTTAATTTAATAATTTTAAATAATTTGTTGTGGAAACTGATAGCCTTAGCCAAAAGCTAATAAAACCAATGGAACCCATCTTGTACATTGCTATTTGCATCTACTTGGAAACATGGAATTATTATTCTTTTCTTAGTGGAGTTCTCTTCTCGCAGGATTAAGGTTGGGACATTCTCATAGAAAATATTTAAATAACTTGAAGTCTTCCTTAGTTTCAGGTAGCATGACTGTGAGGTTTCCATACATTGGTCTGTTTATTTTAAGCAGAAAAATATTTTGTTGCTTCAAGCTTACAATATTAGCTTTATTATTTTTTTTTCCTATTTCATGGCTTTCTGGAATTACACAGCGCCAGTAGGTACAGCGTGGGGAGTCACTGAGACAATTTAGTTTGCAAGTGGTCTTTTACAGTAAAATTGTCCACAAAATAAATTTCACCCCTGTAACTGACAAGTACTTTGATTAAAGCTTCACACATAGATACCAGGTTTTAAAAAAGGGGACAAATGACTGATTGCCCTTTCCAGCAGAAACGCTAATGGAGCTACTTCAAAGGAATGTACTTGTTTCACTGTGGTTTTTTTTTTTGAGGAAATAGGATTTTATTTTAGTGATGTTGTTTTATATTTGCTCTCTCTATGTTATATACAAAGATAGTATCTATGCAAGCTGCTGTTTGATTCTTAAAAGAGGAGGGAGGAACCCAGAAGGAGAAGAGTTATCTGTTAACAACATCTCATGGATGAAAGATGCTCGTGAACCAAACATAATTAACATTGACATCAATCAAATTTGCTTGCATTTTTTTCACACATCCTTAATAAATAAAATTGGCTACACAGTTCTGCATATGGCATGGGTGGCTTCATTCTAATCAGCAGCTTTATATAATGAGTGTATTACTTTTCAAAAAGATTTTAAAATGTTGTGCATGTTCTAGTTACTGTATGTACTCTTCCTATAGAGCAGACATAACATGGAAGATAAAACTTCCTGCAGCAGAGACCTGTCTGTGCCTGGGGAGATGAGAGTGACCAAGAAATGCAGATCTTCAGCTTGGACAAGAGATCTCCCTTTGCAGGATGTGCTGAAAAGCCCTGGGACACAGTAAATTGTGACAATGGATGACATTCACTTACAGGTAATTGAAGCTACCAATAACCCCTGCATAGCCCTCAGGGAAGTCTGAGGGAAACTTGGGAAAATTTTATTGCACACTCGAGAGAGCAGTAATTAGTTATTGTAGATGCTTATTTTCCTGTAATTTTAGCTTTCCCCTATTGTTTTAAGTATAGGAAGTTTACCTGTGTGATTCATTTTTCACAGGTGGAAAGGATTACACAGCAGAGTACCTAAGAGATGTGTTTAGCTCAGTTTCCCTCTACTTTTTGCCAGAAAGCTGGTGCCTGAGACTGCCCTAACAATTCCCACTTCACTGCCATCACTGCCAGGAAGCTCCCTCCATAAAACACAGCATATGACCAACACACAAATGTGTAAATGCAGGCCAGTCTCCTTGGATATGCATTGATACTTAGTGTAGGCAGAGTTAAAGTCAAAATGTCTTAAATATAAAAGGATTGATATTAAAAGATTAATATAAAAAATTCCGCAGCTTCTGCTCTTTTAACTTTTGCAATAGCTGACGTAAGTGAATTTCCTATAACATCAAATTTCTGTACCAGAGTAGCCTCTAGAGGGTAAAGTAATGGGCAATGGCATGCGTCAGATAACATGAATTTAAATGGGTAAAAACCAACAAACACAAACCTGA
>VYXF01006612.1:37689-52568 GCA_013397295.1 Polioptila caerulea
TTTACATAATTAAAATTTTAAAGTTGTGAGGAGCTGCAATCAAAAATGATAGAAGAATAAGACATTTGTTTGAGACTCAGGTAACCTAAGTTACCTTTACTCTGGAAGACAGACAGCTGTGGAATTGCACAGGAGCTTGGAGTGTTCTGTTGGACTATAGACAAGTACGAAACAAAGTCTGCTCCAAACTACTGCCAGGTTAGAGGGCTCAAAAGAAACTCAAGTATTCACCTTATCACAAGGTCTAATAGAGTGGATTTCTCAGCCAGGTTAGGTCTATAAGCTTTGTGTGCTTAGAGTGTATGAGAAAAAGTGAAGCATCTCAGAGGAATCTGTCCTTAGCTGACCCCTCAGGTTTTGACTGGAAGGCCCCTTCAATTCCAGTGGTGCAAAAAGACCAAGTGAGTTATTTATTGCTATATTGTGTTGCTTTTATGTTGAGAAAAACTTTATGAAAGACCTGAAATGTTTTGAAATAGTGATTCTCCAATGTTAGTGGAATTTGGACATTTATGTGCTTTGATAACATTACTTTGGTAACATTACTTACAGTCAGAACATTTTTCAGCACCAAAACTCAATCCCAGGTTAAAACGACTGTGTTGAAAATATGGAATGCCTCGAATTAGGCACTCAGCATCAAAAAATGTTGAGCATCTTTCTCATTTTCAAAGTCTGCTAAGGACATCACAAAAGCTGAGGTGTGTCCAGAACTTGACTGCCTTAATGAAGTTACAGACATAGCAGCATTTAATGTCTTTAATAGTCTAGCACATGAGTGAGTTGCAGTTCTTAATGTTTGTCACCAGACATCTCCTGTGCAGGTAGCAAACTGCATTTTCATAAATGGTGAACTCAAGTCCTCCAGTTTAGCTGAGGTCGTTATAGCTTGGGATCTGAATTCAGGTTTGCAGTCCCAGGCAATTATTGCTGGGGTTGGCAATCCTCTATCCTGAGAAAATAAGTATCTGTCTTGTTTTGAACGACATGTGTCTGCTAAGGAATGCAGGAGTCTCCCTTGGAATGAAGAATGTAAACCCTCTCCCTCCAAATTGTTATAATTTTGGATTTAAGGGGGCTCTCAGGCAAAGATATGGGAATAGAAATAACAGTTCTTTATTAGGAGAACTAAAATAAAACAACCATGCAGTATTACAAAAAAACAAACCCACTGACAGAGTCAGAATACAACCTGACACCCTGTGGGTCAGGGTACTGGTAGCAGTCTGATTAAATGGTGGCTGGAATCCTTCTGGAGTGGCAGATGTGGCTCTGTTGAAGCAGTGATCNCTGTTTGTTCTTCCAAGTTTCAGGTTTTTATCCCAGGAAGAATTCTTGGCTCCTCCCCCTGGATGGAGCATTTCCCAATGGGATGATGTAATTTTGTCAGTGAGACTCAATGGCCCATTAGCAGAAGATCTCTCCCCGGAGGGAGGATGGGTCATGGAAGTGATAAAGAAACTGTCTTATGTGGTTTCTTATCAGCTGGTCTATTGACAGAAGATTACACCATCCCACACCCCAGTTCCAACAGATGGTGATGGAATACACACTTTTTGGTTACATTTTGCACTCCAGCCCATGACAATATTTTAGCTTAGTTAAGAAATAAGTAAACAGAATACTAAATCAACTTTGTGAGCTAGACATCAGGAGCGACTTTATTACAATGCTACTAAATAAGATAAGCTCAATTGTAATGCATTCTAATTTTGAGGGAGCTGTTTATATGCTGAACAAGTATGGTAAATCCTATCCCGTTTGGGCTTTTGACTCTGTACCTGTCAGCACAATTTGATAGGTGTTTCCCACAGGAGTTAGCATGCAGGAAGGGAGATTATCTGAAGTGTAATGAATCTGTCAACTGCAACAAGCACCATCCATCACAGAGAATCAGAGAATCATACAGAGAAGGTGGTATGAACTGAAGATCTGCTGTCCCGTGAAACAGACCTTCCAGCCCCCTGTTTGTTCTTACACACTTTTAGAAAAGGTTATCTTTGATTTTGGCAGGTCTTCCTCTCTGTTCTGTTTACTTACATCTGACTAGTGAAATTACAGCATAACAGGAGGTCCTCTGCATGAGTAGGCATAAAAGGAGAAGAGCAAACATTGATCCAGTAGTATTTGGGCGACTACTTAATGATGTTTTTTGCACATTAATTTATGGACAAACATCAGTAGCAGCAAACCTTTGAAAAACAATTCCTGTGTTGTGTCAATACCCTGCTTATCTTCAACTGGAAGACTGTCTAGGCATATTTGACCACGAAGAAGAGAATGAAAATCCAGGTTACTTACATTTTAATGTGTCCTAGACCAGCATCTCCCACAAATTAATTGCAGGGTTGGAGAGGTTTGTGTTCCATTACCAGGAGCAGATTTTACAAGTGATGTGTGGGCATACTCTCTGCTTCATCCAGAAGTTAGGATTTTTTACTGAAACGTTAGCAAACAGCTTTGTAAACACTGACTAATATGTAGTGACTCTAGTAAAGACTAATTCCTTCTTGTGTGCAGGGGGAAGGAGAGCCTTATTTAGCTGATGGGAAAGCAGAACTACATCCTACTGGATTGCTCAAGCTGCTCAATTGGACAGGCTGTAATAGCAATATGTGGCTAAGAGCCTGTAACAGATTGACTTTTAAAAAGATTAACCATTTTGAATTGACTTTTAAAGAAATGAGCTTTCATCTCTAATTTTCTTTCTCCTGTAGTGCTGCACAGAGGACTTCTGCTTTGCAGAGCAACTAGGCACTATAATTACTCTGATCTATGCTTCAGTGGCATCTTTAGAGTGGTTGTGCACCTTGGTTTGATTTTTTATTATTTATTTTTACATCAGGGTTCTATCTTGCATTTGATCTGTGCCCTTAGATTTGAATACACATTCCCTGCAATGTCTAAAAATCCCTTTATAAGTATCAGAGCATAAACACCTCTAAAAGTTGAAAAGCAAGGTGTTGTGTTGTTGAAGTCTTTGCTGAATGGCTCACTTCTAGGGAATACTGACTTTCCAGTTGCTGGTGTAAGGAGTCCCAGGTTTCTCTAGAATGGCAATTAATTATAATAATGAGGTCACATGACCATCAGTGTTTTTCAAAAACACTCATTTATTCCTGCTTAGGAAAGGCCTTTGTTAGGTGAAGATTCGTTTATCACTTCTATTGAGTTATTGTATCTGGTGGGACCAGGATTTCTCTCTATATTTGTTAAAAAAAAAAAATTAAAAATGCTGGAGGTTGCAATGCATGCCAATGATTGAATTGAACTTCTTTCTTTTCATAGCTGGCTGCATTCTCCTCTTGAAGTGGTCTGGGATGGGTTTTCACACTCTTCTGAAGAACTGGATTAACATACCCCTGTTGGATCCATGCACAGTGCCCTTTGCCCTGTCACGGTGATGTTTCCATCCAAAATGAGGCAGTGGTCTGTGCACAGGAGGAAACAGAGAATACTATGCTTGCTTTGCTCAGAGGAGGCAGGAGAGCAGGAAGAGCTGTTCATCCTCCACTTTGTACATTTCCTTTTTTTTTTAAATGTCTCCTCTTACTGCAGCACAAATGGGTAGAATAAAAAGAGGATTTATTCTAATTACACTGAAAACATATATATTTAGATCTATTATAATTTCCCTGATGGCATGAGGGCACTGGAGCCTTCAGACAGAGATAAAACCTGTGCTTAGAACCTGATAAAAGCCCTTCTTGTGCTGTAGGAGCGTCTTAAGCAAAGCTGTTATCAATTGTTGCCACCAATACGTTCCTTCCTCCTGAGAACAGCTGTGCTTTTGGGACTGCAATGCACTTACATGGTGAGCCTTGTGGTACGCTAAATTCCCTGCTCAGGAACCTCCTTCAGCTTAAACTATCCCAGAAAAATATTCCAGTCATCTCTGGGAGGTGACTTACACCTCCTGCCTTTAGTCCAAGTGCCTCCCAGCTTCCTAGAAGAAAATGGATTAAAGAGAGCTATGGTTTCATCTTTGTAGCAAGATCAGTGCAACCAAATTTTCCTCTAATAAAACCTTGGATCTTTCCTTTGTGTGAATCATGAAAACTACACACTATTTTCTAACTCCTGAAATGGGGCAAAAGGTCATGTGTAGGTGTGCAAAGAATAAATCAGCAGTGACCAAAGCAAAGCACCACCTTTTCTTGCTCCACCTTCAGTCCCCAGAGAGGTGCACAAGGTGTTGGATGGGAAACAGGACTGCCAAAAGCTGCACAGTCTGGCAGTGCCAGTAAGAAAACTCCTTTCCTATCTGTGCCAAAGAGACAGTAGCAAACTGTCAGTCCAGAGCAGAGCACAGGGGCTTGAGAAAGGAAGGAGGAGAGAAGGAGAAGTGCTTTGGAAAGAAAATAATCCTGGAGCACAGTAACAGGAAGGGGGGAAGACCAGAAGGAAAGAAACTCCTGTGTACAGAATGACAGGATCATTTAGGTTGGAAAAGGCCTCTGAGATGTATGGCCTCATGATTAAGATTAGTGTGATTACCAGTTATCCCCCTGTTTTATTAGGGTGTCAAGAATATTGAATACATGGTTAGGACTGGTCTGTTTTGTGGATATGTCAGATTTAATCTGTCTAGATACTTTTACCTGTGGACAGGACAGCATGCCTCCCCCAAAAATGACAATTTGGAAATTAGAAAATTTGGATTAGTAGAAGAGAATCTGTAATACAAGTAAGGCATTTTGGAAATACAATCTTTTTTTTGAGAAATGTATCTGTTATTGGTTAGAAGCTAAGAAGCACCTACTCTTTTTATTTTTCTTTCCCCAGTTCTATATAGGCTAAAGGATGAATGTAGGAGAAATCAAACTTAAGAGGGGTCTCAGCCAACTCCCTGCTAGGGGCAGTAGCAAAATGACCTGCAGCTGAGTGCAATTAGCACTGGCCATTAATTGCAGGAACAGGAGGTCAAGACATGATGCAAAGAGGCAGCTTTGTAGCAAAAGCAGCTGGTAGGAGAGAGTGACATTAAAGGGAAAAAGTGATAAGGACTGAGTGCTGAATGGAATACAGATGGAATAGTGCACTGGGGTATTAGTAATTGGCTGCTTAATGCTCTTTTGTGAGAACCCAGGTAAAATAATCAGGGCCAGGAGACCAGGCTCCTTTTATAGCCTTTATTAAGGAATCAGCTCTGGGGGGCGGTGCTCAGGGGTCATGACACTGCCACTGCCCCCCCCTCCTCAGATGACGCAGAGAAGGAGGAGTGCAAACAGCTCTGCCCAGAGGCAGAGCTGGGCCTTCTGTCCTCACGGGAGTCCTCAGGAAGACACTGAATCGGCTCGAAGTCCAGGGGTGTCATGTCTTTCTAGATCTACTTTGGTCAGGGCAGATCTTTTAAAAGTTCGATGGAGAGACAGCTCTGCCTTTTCCTGGCACAGTCCTGTGGTTGGTTTTACAAACTTCGGCTCGGGCGTGTTGTTTTAGGAGTATCTTCTTTTAAATTGAGGCTTTTCGGTGTTAATTTGCATGTTCTGTCTCTCTTTCTGTTGCCGTTTTTCTCGCTCTTGTTCTTCCCGTCGCCGCCCCTCCCGCCCCGTCTGCTGCCGGTCCGTGAGGGCAGTGGCAGTTTTTTTACCCGGTGGGATGAAGGTAAAAAGGGGATTACAGAAACACTGCGGGGTAAGGGGTAACAGGATTGATAAACCAGGGATGTAACAGGGGGTTTTACAGCTTTTTGGGTAACTTAAATTTTATCATTAAAACAGATAACATTAATATGAGGAAATTCTGGGTTTTTATTCATAACACCAGGGCCTGTCTTTGACTGCTCTGGGAGCTCAGGGACCTGTGCAGGGAGCCTAGAGGGCTTAGAAGCCCTGGCACCAAGCCCAAGATACCTGTGGTTTGGATTTTAGTGCATGGGAACGATTACCAGCTTTGAAAGAAAAAATACAAGTCTCACAAATTTAAATAGAGTAATAATAAGATTGTCACAGGGTGGAAAAGTAGATTTTGGATTTTAGTACATGGGGGTGGTGAAGCCAAGATGGAGGAACCACATGGTTTTTAGGCTTCTTCCTTCTTCTTCATGTCCTCCATGATTCTGCTGTGATGGTGGAACTTGGTGATTGGTTTAGATAGAATGCATACTGTCTAACATAAGTGATAGGTATTGGAAAATAATTGTAAATAAAGTATACGTAGCTTTTAGTATAAAAGATAACCACCGCCTCTCGGGCGGGGGATCACCTCGGACTGTCATGCTGTGAAGACCTCGGCAGGACAGAAAGAACAGTGTTCTAGATAAGGTAAAATAAGCAATAATAAAAAAACTGAAGACTGAAGATTCTACGTCTTTTTTTCATCTCGGGCAAGGAAAAGGACTTTTAACACCTTGGGGACATTTCTGCAAAAGCAGAAAACCCCACACTTTTTCTTGCACATGGCCATCAGCGACCTCTGTTTCCTCAACATGTGAATCACAGCAAGAGGAGTTTTTGGTCAGCACTTCCAGTGGCTTCTATGGTTTGCAAGAAACAAAGTTATTTAACTCATGAAAAGTGGACTTTAATAAATCAAAATGGAGGCTGTAAGATCTCTGGAAACATCCCCTTTTTTCCCCTGCCTCTTTGTTTGAAAGAAGAAGGAATTAATATTAATCAAAATACAAGAAGAGTTCTCTTCTCTGTTCCTCCTTTTTGGGGGGAGTGTTGAATTTTTCTGCTTGTGTAATATAAGTACCCAGTGAGAAAAACAGGCCAGGAGACCAGCTCCTTTTATATGGCCTTTATTAGGAAATCAGCTCTGGAGGAGTGCTCGAGGGGTCGCACACACCACCACTGCTCCCTTGGATGATGCAGAGGAGGAGTGCAGGCAGCTTTGCCCAGAGGCAGAGCTGAGGCTTCTGTCCTCATGGGAGTCCTCAGGAAGATGCTGGGTAGCTCGTAGTCCAGGGGGGTCACGCTGATTCAGGTCTATTTTGGTCAGGGTGAACCCCAAAAGTTCGATGGAGAGATTGCTCTGTCTTTTCCCAACACAGTCCTGCAGTTGGTTTCATTCACTTTCGTTCGGGCTCGTTGTTCTAGGAGTATTTCTTTTCAAATTGAGGCTCTGAGGCACTAATTTGCACATTCCGCTTTTTTTCTCTCCCTCCTCTGTAGTGGCCGCCATTTTGGGGGGGACAGTGGCAGTTTCACCCAGTGGAATGAGGGGGTAAATGAGGAATTTAAACACTGCAGGTAGGGGATCAACTGCGGAGGAACATGGGGTTTTAAAACCTTTTGGGTAATTGGGATTGGAACATACTGGAGTGATACAACATATTACAGAGATTGCAAACTTTAACTTCTACCATTAAACTGATAACATCAACATGAGGAAGTTCTGATATTTTATTCATAACACCCAGGATATTTAATAGAGAAAATCCAGTGATACTGACCTTTGTCTTATTTTCCTTTTTGCCCTCTTTGAATTTTCTGGTATCTCATTCTGATTTGCTTTATTTAGCCCAAGGCTAAGACTTTCAGAAGAGTCTAACAATTTCAAGTGCCTTGTAAAAATTTCAAAAACCAAGACACTTTCACAGGGCCTGATTTTCAGGAAGATGTTATTACAAGTTAATGTAGGTTCAATACTTTCTAAAATTTCAGTCTTTTGAGCATGAACATCAATAGTCCCAGTAGGACCAACTGATTTCAGCTATCCACGCTCTACAAATAACCCCATTATAGGGCTAATTTTATCATCTTTTTTGGTAGAACAAAAGAACCTTTCAAGCACATCTGAAGATCCCATTGATAATATAACTGGAGAATCTGAGCAATACAGAAACCAAAAGGAATTGTTGGGGCAGCTGGTGCTGCACCAGCAATTCCACCAATAGGAAACATGCCCTTGGCAAGCAACAATCTCCTTCAGGAGAGTTCTGTATCCCTCAGGAGTTTGGGTGCAAAGTCTCCAAGCTGACGGCTTCTACGGAAATATTTCAGAGGTTTTCTTTCACCAAGACCCCAACCACTGTCAGAAAACAACTCCTTATTGCAATTCTGAGCTCACATTTGGCTGTGTGATTATTGTGTCTCTTTGGTTAATTACACAGAGAATGCCACCCTGTGCTGCCATGTAGGATGGTAGGAATTTGCACCACTTTTTCAACCTCATTTGGTTTGTTAGATCAATCACATTTTACAAGAGTACAGTATATTTTTTGCCAGATTTTCACTCAATATTAAACTATATGAATGGTGAACTACTTATGCTGCTCCATTTTCCCTGCAAGAAGGAGGACACTCATTGGATTCTTCCTTCTTTCCCTGCAGGGAATGAATCTATCAAGAATCTGCAATTGGCAAAGAATCAATGCTCAGCTCCACTGAAGAGGTTTAGGATCACTTAATTGCTTTCCAGCTTAAATCAAGACACTTACAAGATTTCTAATTACAAGTCTTCTGGTGGTGAATTTGTCATGCAAGAGAATTTAGAGTTGTTTCCTATGAATACAGTCAGGTAGCTGCAGTAACAACCCGTCTTGGAGTCTGTGCTTGAGTCTGTCATAAAGGAGCTAGTTGCTTTCATCTGATTTGCTGGAAAAACTGCGAAAGAGAAGGAAAGGGGAAAAAATACGAAGTAATGTGAGTTCTTGGGATACTGAGAATAGCTTTTTTTTCATTTTCTTTTTTCTTCTTTTAATTTTATCCTATTTACTAGAAAAGCATTTTCTGCAGAAAAGAAGGTATTAGAGAACAACAGAAAGAAAACTCAAATTTTCAGAGACTCTGACACTATTTTTGGGTGTTAGAATCTGTCTTGAGTAGCTGCACAGGCATTTGAGGATGTACATTACATAGGAACTGTGAAATTAATACTTCTCAATGACAAAGCCACAAAAGTCAATTATTCATAGTTAATAATTTCACTAAGAAAATGTAAACATTTTTGTTCCTTCTGGCACCAGGAGAAAAAATCAATATGTGTATAGTATTTTACCTTTGATGAATTGTGGCCTTTCACACAGCTCAGAGAGAACAAAGACACTTTTTGTGAGTTTTTTAGACTTTTTCAATTTTAATGAGTTTTTTGCTGGGTCTGTTCTGTGCCATGTCTGTATTAAGGTCCTATAATATAATCTCAGTGAGCATTGTTGTGAGGTCTGTCCAGAGAATTAAAGATTATCCTTTCATTTCCAAGTGCTAGCTTTAAATAAAAAAGAAAAAAAATTAAAAGGACTTCATGGTTTTATTGCATGTTTAACTTCTAGATAAGAGTAGATTGACTAGATTAATATTTCCTTCCCACTACCAAAGCAAGTATTTTTATCAGCTAGCAATTAACCTTCAATAAATGCTTTATTAAAATGAAACACTTATTTGTAAGAGTTCATTCAAAATGTAAATACTTTGTGTGCCAAGGAGTTGGTTTCACAGAACTTTCTGATTAAAACTTTTATCATGCAGTTTTAAAGGCTACAATCACAAAGGGCAGCAAAGCCATGAAAACTACTAAAAGAAGTACTAGAATGAAAATATTTCACTGAAATAGAAAACTTGGTGATTACTTGTTAAATTAGGGCTGACAGTGAGATCAGAGTTGAGATTTAATTTCTGTGCTCTTAATCCCTGTAGGAAATTTCTGCTTTTGCCTCTTTGAAATGTTGTTTCAGCCTGGCTCCAGTTCAAAAGCCTCTCCTTTCTCAAGCATGTGATAGTCTTTATGGCTTTCAGTTTATGAATGCTGCAAAGGTTTTCATTTTTACCAGAATTTCACAACTGCCCATAGCAAATGCATTGGAATATTTTTTTGCCAACTAAGGGGCTTCATTGAAGACCTCTCTGAATTCATGCTGTTCATGTTACTGGCATATTTTTTGGTTTTTAACATTTATTTTTAATTTTTTTAGTTGTGAGGTATTTAATTGACAGAATTCTTCTAGAATAGAGAATGTTATAGAAGAAAGCTGATCAGAATTTGTTTTGTTGCTTTCTTTTTTAACACCTCTGAGAATGCAACAACCCATTTCCTCACTGCCTGCCTTTAAATCTCTGTGCTTCCCAGCCTTTTTGAGTGGGAGCACCCACACTTACAGTTTCAGTACTGCCACTTCTCATGACTGTATTGTGAGCCTGATAGTAGTTTTCTGAAGCCACAGCTTCTGGGATTACTGCTTTTTGAATTTCAAATAACAAAAATGTGAAGTTTCTGTGTCATTAATGCCTTCAGTTAAAAAAAGAAGCTAAATAAGTGCAACTCAGATGTGCAAAAAGTAACTCAGATGGCTTTTCCAATTTCCTTAGAATTTTGAGTTCATGATTTTTAAACAGGAATTTGCAGTGTTGAATTCATAGTTTAGTGATGGACACTTACTATCATATAGTGCTGCAATTATTAGGAATCTTTTGTTAACTTTTTCAGTGAAATTAAACCCAGATTAGAGACATCAACATATGTCAGCTGATGCAAAAACAAATGAAAAACACCAGGACAATACAACTCCTTTAAGTGATGCAACCCCATCATAAGGAGCAAAAGTACTTCTGAATTATGCCTTTCCCAGATAAACTCTCTTTTAGACTGCAATTTATTCTTCTGGTGAACAGATTGTTTTGCTTCAAGTCCAAATATCTAACTCCTTCAGAAAGATCATAGAGAAATTAAGTACCTTTTCTATTGTGAATTCAACTTGTGCTGAGCCATGGAAGTTGTGGTTATTTTGATATATGTCCCAAAATATATTTTCTCCATCTGTTTAATTTGCTGATTACAGCAGTAAAATAGAATAAATTTCAGAAATATATCAGCTAATAGGTAATGGCTTTTGAAATTTTTGCCCACAATTTATGCAGCAAAACAATGTGACGCGCTGCGGTTTCCCCGGCTAGCTATTGCGGTGGTCAGTCTCTCCACCTGGCTGCACAGCGCGTCACGAGTGGGCCGCTTCAGGAGAGGCTGTGCCAGCTCAGTCCCAAATGCAGCTAAGGCTACCCGACGTCGAGGTCACACCATGCCTTTCACGGGGTTCATGCAAGCGTCGAGGACGTGTGGCAAGGTGGAGGGAAGGAGAGGTATCCGTGAGATAATTCCACGAAGCCATGAGCTTAGCAGAACGAAGCTTTAATGAAGGGGGCTCCTGGATACTTCTCAAAAAATCACCTCTTGGGAGGGGGTTTTATACTGGCTTAAGGGCAGGTGGGGAGACACAGAACACCAACCTATTACTGAGGGAACCCAGGCGGGACAAAGGGGGTTAATGGGCCAGGATTGGACCTGGGGAAGGACTGACATAGAAGGGTCTGGAATAGGGGAAGGGAACTGACCATATAGGGGGGACAAGAGAATAGGGTTTAGGTGATTGACCTGTGCTGAGGGGAATTCCAGGTCCAAACTAACTCAGGAAAATGGGGGACAACATAAACATACCATAAACTGGCACAAAATACAGTACAAACTACAGAAACTACAAAATACAGCAAATAAGCTGAGAACATGCACTGCAACAACAATGCAAACAGGTTGTGAGGAGGGATTGCTCTGAAGAACTCTAAACAGTCACTTGCCTTATTCCTGCAAGAAGTACAGATACAACATTTGGATCATGGGAGGAGTAATTTTGATTATTTACTTAGAAAATTAAAATTATTATATAACTTTATATATGTATATACATACGAAATGTAATGTAATATTTATGTTCTCTCTTATTATGTATGAAAATGCATTTACTAGAAATCCAGAGGGATTCCAGCTTCATAAAATACACCTTCTACAATCAGAAATGTTTCTTAATACTGTGCTTTAGCTGGAGCTATAATGCAGAGATTCCTTTCTCAACAGAGACTTCATTAATATGAATAACAGAGAGGATCTTCACTTCGAAGACAACAGGATTTTATTTTGTTCTGCTTGATTAAGAGCTTTGAGCATACTTATAGGTCATATTTTGAACTTGCTGGTTCAATTGGTAGACTCTTTTTCTTTGTTATTTCATTCGGTTTTGGCAGAGGGAAAAATTAGTGAGGTATACAAGGACAGATAAGAGAGCAAACATCACTGAGATTGATGTTTAAGCAAGGACTTCTCTGTTGAACCTCTGCTAGGGACGTGTACATGATGCTTCAGTTGGAAAAAGTATGTCCCTTACAGCTGAACCTTCATTAAAGGTGTCAGTGGAAAGAGAAATTACCAGAGAAAAAACCCATCTAGAAATAATTGATTGTCAATAAACTGTCTCTTTGATATTTTGAGTCTTGCAAACTCTACAGTTTTTTATTTGTGGTCTTGAGTCAGTTACTGGAAGGTTTAGGAAGTATCCTAAAAACTAATCCTTTCAAGTAGAATTTCTGTTTTGTCTCTTTGAATCTCTCTACTGTTCTTGCATGCAGAGTCACAATTAATGGCTAAACCCTTGGTTCAGATGATTTGGGTAAGTGAAGCTTTTTTAATGAAAATACCTAAAAACAAGTCTGTATATAATTTTTAAAAGCAGGTTTATTGCTTTTCTCAGTGCATATTTATGATGCAGTTTGTGGGGACAAAGAAGTTGCACTCTGAGTACAAGCAGCCTTAAATTACATGAGAATGAAATTTTCCAGAAGTCAGTATCTTTCCAAACTAGAAGAAACAAAAGGGAGTAAATGTAATAACAAAAGCAATGTCATTTAACATCTGACAGTAGCATAATGTGCAGTATGGCAACATATATACACTTGGGAGTCTAAAAACTAGAAGTCCACAGTTGCCACAAGCATTTATGCATGGATTTACAATTACTGTTGGAAATCATGCAATGAAAGCCAGTTAGTGCTTGTAGAAACGGGGATCTTAATTTTCATAATACAGCTTCTGAAATAGCAAGGGAGTTGCTTTCAGTCTTGAGTTTCTTTTCTTTTGTAATTAGGTGAACAAAGAGGAGAAAAAAAGACAAAATTATCACCTTTCCTTTGATTACTGCCTTATATTTTCTCTTGATCAAAACAGGGTGCTTTTCAGAATAGTCAAATCTTTTCTGGAAAAAGAAACAGTCTTATATCCAATATTTTAAAAAGTCAGATATGCAGCTTGTCAGTTGTCAGAAGAACAGCTAAAAACACTGCAAGGGAGAGATATGAAGCTAGCGGCAAAAAAGGGATAGTAACCACTTTACCTTGTCTAATGAATACTGAACAATATGTTTCTGTATTCAGATGGTGCTCTGAAGTATACGAGTCATACCATGTTATAAGGAAAATTATTGTTCCTCCCCGCCTGATATTTTATACCTTACAGATTGTTATGAATAAAATCCCAAAATTTCCTCATGTTAATGTTATCTGTTTTAATAGTAAAAGTTCACAATTTCTGTAATGTATTGTATTATGTTACCCAAAAAGTTGTAAAACCCCCTGTTACATCCCTAGTTTATCAATCTTGTTATCCCCTATCCCCAGTGTTTCTGTAATCCCCTTTTTACCCTCATTCCACTGGGTAAAACTGCCACTGCCCCCACAAAACAGCAGTGNCAAAATTTGTAAAACCAACTGCAGGACTGTGTTAAGAAAAGGCAGAGCTGTCTCTCCATTGAACTTTTAAAAAATCTGCCCTGACCAAAGTAAACCTAGAAAGACATGACACCCCTAGACTTCGAGCCAATCCAGTGTCTTCCTGAGTACTCCCGTGAGGGTGGAAGCCCCAGCTCTGCCTCTGGGCAAAGCTCCCTGCACTCCTCCTCCTCTGCGTCGTCCGAGGGGGGGGGCAGTGGTGGTGTGCGTGACCCCTCAAGCCCCCACCCCAGAGCTGATTTCTTAATAAAGGCCATATAAAAAGGAGCGGGTCTCTCACCGTATATCTCACAGATCTACAGATATCATACTTTTGGACTCACAACTCCTCCATTTCCACTTTTATATACCTATAATAATTGAATTTTTGGAGGAGTTATGAACAGATTTTTGTCAGGTTTGTATTTAATCCTGAGTGGGATAGGCAAGGTAGGTAATAGAATCATAGGTGGAAAGGACCTTAAAGATCATCTTGTTCAACTGGGAAATGTTTCCTGTAGATGTGATTGATCAAACATGCTCTTGTATTTTTTAGTAAAATGTCCCCATTCAGCAGTGTGCTGGTTTGGCATTGATTTGTATTTTAATAAGAAGCGGTTCCCTGTTGGCTTCCGGTAGACCTGACAGAGAACCAATCAATACCCAGTTTTGACACGATTAAACCAATGAAAAAGGTAAATTGGCCTTCGTGAACACACATTTTGAGACAGAAACCCCGAGAATAGCTCTCTCTTCCAGTCTGAGTACAGGTAACAGGGCTGGGTTGGTCCCTGGGCCAGGATGAGTTCCCCTGCCTCCCGGCAGCCGGTGGCCGAGCAGGGAGGGAAGGAGAGGGGAGAGGGGCCCCAGCTAAGGCCAGCAAGTCTGTGGCAACTGAGAAATGCCGAGCCGGGTTTCACCGGGCCTGAGAACAGCACGGCTGACACAGTCCGGCGGGAGCTGGGCCTCCCTCCTTCCTCTCCAGCGCGGGTGCCTCTGCCACAAGCGGCTGAAGCCCTGCAGTTATGCAGAGTGGCCCGTGGCTGGAGTTGAATGTGGCGGGGCCCTTTATTATCCTGGCACGGCGGCTGCACCGGCTGCCCACCAGCAGAAATCACAAGACCATTAGCAGGGCCCGGGCGAAATATTAACCCTTTCAGTGCACAGGAGAGACCTGCAGGCCGCACCCTCTTTTGAATGAGAGAAAAGGACAGAGGCAAGACACATAAGGAGACCACATGAAGGCATCAAAGTCAGTCAAGAAGGAGTAAAGGTCCAGATGGAAGAAGTATGGGGAGCCGCCTTATTCTTTACCTTGAAATTCTCTTGTAAGCTGTGGTGATGGACTATTATATATATCAATTTCCTTTAAACCATAGAGAAGTATGGGGAGATGGAAAATTCAAATTG
>VYXF01006614.1:0-47556 GCA_013397295.1 Polioptila caerulea
GATATTAGGGAAAAGTTCTTCACTAAGAGAGTTTTGGGCACTGAAAGAGGCTCCCAAGGGAAATGGTCAGAGCAGCAGACTGGTGTTTGGAAAATGTGGTCACAGCAGCAGCCAGTTCATGGTGTTTGGACAACGGTCTCAGGTACATGGTGTGACTGTTGGGGATGGTTCTGTGCAGGGCCAGGAGTTGGATTTGATGACTCTTGTTGGTCCCTTCCAGCTCAGGTTATTTTGTGATTCTGTGATTCTGTCAAACACATTTAAAGAGCAGCAGGAACAAAAAGTTTATATAAAGAAAAAAGTTGCATGCATGCATAAAAATTATATCCTGACCTTTTCAATGATCAGTTTATGTCCAGAAGCATAAGAGCTGATAAAACTTATTTTTGCAATATAACTAGAGATGTTGTTATTGGCCATAAATTAATCTGCCCTTTTAAAAAATTCAACTATAATGTCTATATTGTATACTGTATAAGCTTTGTAAGTTTTAAAAAAGCAAAATGGTATACAGCTGATGAGCTGTGCAGTCATATTTTTCATAATGTTGTATTTCCAACATGACTTATTTATCATTGCTTTAGTACTGTATAGAATAACAGATTATAATGCTAAAGCGTAAGTACTTACATAAACTCATTTATGCAGGAATTGCTTCTCCAATAAGTACATTACTAGTACTGTATTAATTCCAGTATGCTGCTAAAATTATATCATAATAGTAATTTGGAAATTTCAAATAGCACTCATAATGTTTCAAAGATATTTTCAGTCCTACCTGTCATTCATTTTAGCCTAGTAATAATGGATTGGGAAGTATCATCTGACATTAAAAATCTTCATGAAAGTGAAATTATGAATATAATGTCTTAAGCAGTTAGCTTTGGTACTTAAACACACATTTCAAGTTAAGTTTTGTGGATGACTAATAGTATTACTTTTCTTTTTTTTTTTTTTTATATACTTCAAGAAACCTCTGGTCACTGTTCTGCTGCTCAGGTGTATCATCTCATTTTTCCTCTCTCAATTATGCAGAAAAAGTCAGTTCTGGGGGTGTTTCTCTAAATTTGAACTTGAATAGCCAACTTAGCAGACCTAAACTTCAAAATAATAGTATCAGGGAATCTTTTAAGATGGTCAGGGACATCTGGAGAACATATAGTTTAGAGAGGAGTCGGAATGTCTTCTCTAAGCCCTTGACTCAGAAATCGTTGTAGTAAGTTGTCTTTGTAAGTCTGAACCAACCCAATTCTCTCAGCCTGTTCAGCTTCTGACTGTTTTGGTAAGCCACCCCTGTATTCAGGCCAGCTTGGGAATGCCTCTATTATACTCATTGTTCTGGATTTTATTTTAGCTCATATGTATGCAAATTCTCTGTTAGTCACTTGTATTACCTATATTTGCAATAACCTAGATGGCAATGGGCAAAACAGCTGCCTTAGAGTTACTTTGGATAACAGAGTCAGTAGGTGCTTTCAGAGAAAACACACCCATAGTTTGCTGTAACACTCTTGTTCCAACATGTAATTTTGTCTTGCTCCCTAAACACAAAGTATTGCATATCCACATCCAGAATATGTCTGATTGCAGCAAAGACACAAGGCAAACACTGAGCAGTAGCCAGGAAAAAAAAAATAAAAGAAGTAGCAGGCTTGGTTCAAACCCTTTCATAAAATATTGGAGACACATATTTTACATCTCTCAGGATAAAATCCTGACAATTTAGAGAACTGTTTGCTTCCTATTAATGCAACATAAGCATTATAAGCTTGCAAGCATAGTCTATTCACCTATTGTACAATATTCATACACAAAGAAGCAATAAATTAGCTTTTGCCTGGAAATGGGAAAGAAGGTACTGTGCAAAGCTCTACACAGAACTCCATCAATGACAAATACAAGGATCACATTATGTGTTTTGGTGCATTTTTGTGCTGATGTATAATAAACATCTTCTAGATACTCATATCAGGTTCCCTCATCAACATTAGACCACCTTAATTTAAGGACTGAATAGGTACTGTAATCAAAAGCATGTGTTTTGTGATTAATACAAGTGAAAACAAAAGAGAATTAATTTGTGACATGAGCCTATATTAACTTTCCAGGCAAACTATTTTAAATAATACCTCTTCTATCATTTGTAAGTGGATACAGCTAGACTGGGATAAAGCTACAGAAGTTTGTCTTTTAGACCATTTTTGACCTCTTTTGGCAGTGAGACTCAAATGGGCTGTTTGAACAGCAGCACCACAATAGCAAGTCAAAATCCTTCTACTTCACCCACTATTGGGGCCAAAAATTATATTTCTTATATGTAAATAGAAGTTCTATGTGCATGAGTAATACGCTTATTCTTAGGCAAATCCTTTAAAATAATTCTGGAATCAATATCAAGGCAATTTGTAGCATGGCAATGGGTGGAGTCACAAAATGAGGCTGAATTCCTCTTTCTAACTCAGTATTTCTTCTCAGGAATCAGGATTATTTTTCAATAAATCGATACATGGTTTCTAGATCACCTACTGACTGAAGACTTTGGTCTGCCATAAAGGCAGCAATGACAGACTCTAGAGCTACCTGAAGTAAAGTCGAATTGAGGGTGGGGGAAATCTGCATTAATTGAATCCATGGCAAAACGAGAGATTAAAATTCATTTTTTAATTAGGAATATTATCTGAAATTCTTTGTTACGCAGCACAAGGTCTTGCAGTGCAAAGTAATTTCATCATATTTTTGTATTTTGTGTTAGTTTCAACTGCATGCAGTTCTTATACACAGAAGAGTCATAAGTAATGCTTAGCACAGAGC
Source organism: Polioptila caerulea (assembly GCA_013397295.1). Classification (NCBI taxonomy): domain Eukaryota; kingdom Metazoa; phylum Chordata; class Aves; order Passeriformes; family Certhiidae; genus Polioptila; species Polioptila caerulea. The sequence continues at coordinate 2,812 of VYXF01006614.1, forward strand.
TTAGAGAGTTGATGGTAAAGCCAGATTTGATGTTCATTAACTGCTTTACAGACCATTTTTAAAATCTGACTTTAGAGATTCTTATGTAACAATATACAAGGACCAATAATGTCAGCATGCCATAAGAACGAGTCACCGTGGTTTGATTTCAAATACTGCTGTGCATTTAATAGCTTCCTGCATGCTTTGGGTTTTTGGTCTAACAATGATTGTATTTTGGAGCAAAAATTAGCGGATTAATATTAATAGTTCATGTACTCAATAAAAAATGTTCATATTGCTTCAGGCTTTACAGTAAATTTTTTCTTTCCTCTGAAAAGCATACCACAATATCTAAAAACACACCCAGAAAATGTGGTTTATAGTCGGTCCAACTCTGTTGATGTTAAGATCATCATTTTTCCTTCGCTGCTTCCCTGACACTTTCATGTCAGGCTGTATTCTCACAACAATAGGATTTTTGATTAGGGATTTCTAAACTGTATGTAGAAAAAAAATTTCTAGGTTCCGAAATGGTACTATTTCCTTGTTTCTATTTATTATAAGTCAATCTTTAATAGTAGCTCATGTGAGGTGTTATAATGGATGAATAAGATGAAAAAATTATATGCAACATGAATGTGAAAAATATTTTTACAGAATTTTGTTTTTTAAAGAATAGGAATATACAAGGTTAATAGCAGGAAACACTTCTATAAAGCGTAAAGTATTTATTAAAGTTTTACTTTTTGCTTTACTTCATATTCCATGTAGTTTTAATTTGGTGACCTTAGCTATGATAAACAAAAAATAAATTTCAGTCTTTTATTAAAGTTTCAGTTGCATTTGCTTTTACATATTGAAAAATAATCAACAGGAATTATAGTCCTCTGGCACAGTGTGGATGGTGGACAAGATCTGTTACATGTATTATAAAACCATCCAAAAGTCTATACAAAACATCTTGGAAGTTAAGCTCCAAAGGGAACAATAAGGCTAACTATTCCCCACGTTTCAATTTCACTATATTAGTGTAAAGTATCCTAGAAGGATTTAAAGGCATCGGCTTCTTTTGCATTTTCAATTATTATCCATAAACACACAAAAAGAGGGTTATACTTGATTTGATGTGGAGTGGATATAGATAAAAAAATATGAGAACCTTTAGTTCTTTCTTCTATGTTAACTTAAAAATGTCTTCTGTATTCCAGTTCTAGGCGATTTTACCTTCCCTTAACCATGCAAAAGCTATAGTGTTTCAAAGCTGCAGATTAGTGATGGTGGCAGCTTATTCCTTTTGGTTATCTACCGCACCATCTTAGTGTCTTGAGGCATAAAAGAATATTATCTGTGTGACAGTTATGGCTAGAGCCATCTATACTGTTCATGCTATCAGCTCTCAAAGAGCTCAGAATAGAAATCATTCAGTTTAAGACATCTTCTGTAGTTTCATTAAAAGCTTAAAATCATGAGGTACCACAAGTTATGACTAAGGTTATATGAAAATTTCAGTAAATCTACGATATGGAAAAGTATATATGCAGTTGGGGTGGTTAGCATAGAATTGCTAATCTTTTGTAAAGACAGTTGACCATAAGCAAGACAACCTATAAATCTGCTTTCCTTCCTTACTTAATTTTCATCACAAATAATGTGCCACTCTGATTGCATGAAATCATCAGGAGTGTCTTCAATTACTGTGTGCAGCCTCTGATCAAAATGACTTCCTCTATTCTCAATCTGGGGGATGATGGGGAGGAAAACGGGAGGAGGGGGGTGAGAAATGCACAGCTAGTTATGTATTACAAATGTCAGGTTACTGTGAAAGTGTATATATTCATATTTAATAATTTCTAAGCTGGAGTTGTGATTGCAATAATGGCTCATTCATATCTGCATTTCATTTAAATGCACTGTTTTGACTCACCGAACATTTGTCATAGATATTATAGCTAAACTTTTTCACATGACCACTGAGGTAATGACAGCATTACATTACCAGAAAACTGCATGACTTGCTGATACTTCCATTTTCCTCAGCAGCTTATGAAATAATCAAAATGTGTGCACGAAATGGCGGCCTGTTCTGAATTTATTTTAATACAGATAGGCTTATACAGAGAAATGAAGAAGAGTGTAGGACCTCAGACACAAGAGACAATGACTACGCACAAAGCTGAATTTTACTAGCAGGAAAGATGGATATATGGGTATTAGACTTTTCATAGCTATAGGAAGGATAATCTTTCAATCAGATTAATGAGAAAATATATTGCATGGGCCCTACAGCACTTTTTGCTTTCCAGGCTAATACGTGATTTAAATCCCAAAAGTACATTTTCAGCATTACAATATCCTTTGATAATAATGTCGCTTGCACAAAGACAGATAAAAATAAAACAGTCCCCCTTGATTTCCCATTTTAGATTTGAAGTATATTTTCTGTTCTTTGCCTGCAATGAAGTGAATTCTATTGAGAAGAGTCACATTTAATAAGACAAAGGGAATTTTCTAATTATGCTACCTGTCAAGATTTGAATCTATGGGATTGCAACTGCAATTGAAGAAACAGAGGAAGCAATTGCATATAGTCCAGTTTACTTTGGTGTATGATTACTATTTGCACTTAGATATTGCTAAATGTAAATCAAGCACACACACAGAAGCATGCTTTGAAGTAAACACCAAAAGGCAAGTCTCAAAATGGATTTTATAGTCCTTATTTCAATTTTCACTATGCAATTTCCTGAGCTTTTCTAATTTATCTATAGAAAAATAGTGGAAACCCGCGAAAATGAAGCACTTCTAAATAACTCTGAGTCACACAAATATACCGTAGTCCAGATGGTAAATATAATTAAAGCACGAATTACTAATGGTAAGAATGTATACGTATAATTATTCTAGCACAAGCATTTATGCATCTTTCTGGAGGAAAGCAAGTACTGTTGTGGTAAAGAAAAACAAAAACCAATTAAAACTAATACAACATGAAAAATAATCTTTCCATACATTTTCTTATAATTTTTACATAGTTCATATAAGAAACATGCAAACATTAAAGTAAATCTTGCTGTTATAAATGGAAGCCTGAAAGTTATCATACGCTGTCCTTTCAGGGTCTCTGGGGAACTGTTCAATGTGCCCCATCAGACATTACTCTTATTTGCAGCTTTGCAGTCTTGGAAACACTATGGCACATTAGACAAGGAAAATAAATATTGTGTTCTTGATGGTTTTCTCCATATTACAAATTTACACAAATTCGTGATGCACAATCAATTATTATAAACATTTAATACAAATAATAAATTAGTTTTTTTAGTGGCTACATCAATTTTACTTTTGTTATTAAAGCAATGTCTAGTAGAATAATGCAGATTATGATCGTGGGCAAAAAGTTGACATTATTGGCAAGCCTATTTGAGGATTTTTTAATTGTTTCTATATGTGTTTTTATACATATGTGTGTGTTTTTATGTGTGCATGCACATATATGCATATGTAAATATTCATATGGACACAAACACTTATACGTATAGATATATATGCAAACACACACATACACACACATATAAAATCTCCTATTGAAAAATGAGCTTTATTTGGTACTGAGGCACAATTGGATCTTATTTTAACTCATCTGGTTTTACGCAAGTTGTAAACTGACTTTTCGTCTATTTGGTTTACATCTCTATTTAGCTGCTTCTGTGCTATTTATTCAGAGAGGGGAGAAAGATGGCCACATCACTTTTTTCCATAAAACATTTAAACTCTGTAGATGTTTTTTAATAACTCCCAAGTGGTGTCTTTTTGAGCACTACTATCAAATATCTTATTACTAAGCTGCAGCTTTAAACATTTACAGTAGGAAGACTACTAAAAATTCATAAATGATTTCAGCATTCTAGTCTGGCTCAGGTTTCTGAATATATAAATATGCAGCATACTCAGTTCCAGACCAAATATTTGGTGTCATCATCCACCCATATGACAAGAGCAAAGCATAAAATTCGTAGGGCTGCAATCTCCTTTCACATCCATACCACAGGAACTTCAAAATTTTGAATTATAGATGTCTTAGACAGGCTGCCGATCTGCCAAGGCTCTTCCACCCTATAAATGGCGCTAGCATTTCCACATCTTCTACATTTATAATTGGTTATCCAAACAGGAGATGATGGGACCAAAGGTAGATTAATTCAAGTAAGTGCCTTTTGTGGGCCAAATTTTTCAAAAGCAGGCATGTTAAGTCACAGCAGAAAAATTGTGCTGACCCTGTGATCCTGATATAGGGTAGATCTTTTCCATCTTCAACATTGTCCTTTCAAAGGAACACAGAAGGTTCATGTACTGAGCTTCTTGCCCTCTGTCACTTCTGAAGCCTCCTCTCCTTCATGCAGAGATCAGAGAGATTTTTGTACCTTGCTGTACGAAAACACCCATGAAGTGACCTTAAAAAGAAACATTGAGAGCAAGGTTGCAGAGGCTTAGAGCTTCACAAAAGTATGAGAGAAGGAGAAGGTGCTTTTTAATGTGCTTCCCCAATACTAGTTGTTCATGCAAGAGGGTCTTTTTTGTCTTTTTTTTTTTCCCCAGCTATCACTTGATTGCTGTGGCTGATATATCTCTATATTTCCATTCAGTGGACAGGAAAACCATTCAGTTTCTTCAGTATTTATGAGCTGGCCTCTCACGAGGACTGGTAGGAGGTACTCCTATCATCTGCAACAGCACAAAAAAAGTAGAATGAAATAACTCATTCAGTGAACTGCTGCTTTTTCCATGAGAATTCCCTTGGGATTCTATGAAAACTGTAAATTTTAGCATAGTCAAGATTAGGCCCATGATTATCAGTGTTTGTAATTCTGCAGACACAAAACACTTCCTCAATGCAGCTGAAAATTCCTTAGCCCTTCTCTTTAATTACATGTGGAGATATGTTTTTCATACTGTGTTTGCCTCAAATTCATAATTTTGCTGGGAAATATCTTTTTGAAGGAACACCTTCAAAAGCAGCCATGAAGATGCCATGTCTTATATAAAGGTGAGGACAGCTGATGGCTATAATCAATATTCTACTACTTAAGGAAATGCCGTGCTGATTGCATGACAGTGTAATCCAAATTATATAGTTTGCATATTTAAAACAAAATTGTACAGAATTTTAGGAATTTTTAGGATTAAAGGCACTATAAAATGCAAAATATTATTTAAAAGTATGAAAAAAGTAAGGGTCAGAAATACCGAAGCAAGTCCTGTAGTTATTTCTACCTAAGCAAAAGGAAAGGGCATTGGGCAGATTTCCTCCCACTAAGCCTGCCTTTCAGGTCTTGTGTCCTGGATGTATTCAGGATTAACTCTGCTTCAAAAGAAGTGGTACTGTTTGCATAGTAAGGTGTTTCCTTCCTGCTCTCTATCCACTTTTATACTGGTGGGACTCTGTGCAGATGGCTGGATGTCCCACTCCAGAGTCAGTACAAGAGTCATCAGAGTAAACACAGCAGCCTTTACTCAGATCATCAGCTGCCTCAGCCTTGTAGTTGCAGAGAGATTTTCAGTCTCCCTCCTTCAACTGTACATGCAAAAGTGAATGTTCCTTACTCTTGAAAATAAAAAATATCACAAAATTTTGCAGTGATTTTCCACCCTGGCTCCAGAAATGCAAGGAGCTGAAATTTGCCATCCCTGAAGTAGCTGTTGACTCTTATTTAAAACTCCCAGTTGGCTTTACTCCTCCTTTACTGCTGCACCATGAAACTTGCCCAGACTGAAGACCTCGGTGTCCACCTCTGATCCCAGTAGGAAAAAACAGTTTATGTACTATAGTCCTGATCTCTCAAGCTTCCTTAATCTCATGAAGGAAGTGGAACTATTCTCAAAAGTAACTACCCAGATCTGCAGGTGTCTGTTCTAGGAAGGAAAACCCAGTAATGTACCAGCATGGTTTTGATTCAGACACAAAGCAGCAACCAAAGTGCTGGCACTGGTGGAAGAAATACTACATCAGTCTCTCACTGATTTGTCTTTCATATTTCTTGCAGAGGCATTAACTATTAGAGATCTTTTCTGGCTAAGATGATTAGAAATCTTAAAATAAAATTTCATTTTCTGCCATCTATTCTCTTTTGTCATTTGCATCTTACCTTTAATTCAGTGGCTTTTTTTTGGTTCTTTCAGTAAAGGTATCTTCGTTATGCCTTTAAAAACAGAAATATTGAGCTCCAATTTTTTTTGAAATTCAGGTGTTCCAACAGGACCTAACATCAGATTTCCTATGTAACTAAACACTCAAACACATAAAATGAAAGAATTACAAACTATAACAAAGAGATTGGGAAAATCAGGATTATCAATTCAGCTACAAAGAAGAGATAAGGTATTCTTCCATTTGGATCCTCCTTGTAGTACTCTAAGAGACTGTGTATCAAGAAAAGGTAGTGCATGAAACCTTTCTAGGTTCCAATATCCAGGATATTTTCCCTAGGTAATGGAATTGAAATATGCTTTTAGTGCATTGTTTGCCAATTACTTTGTGGGAGAGGCACAAAAGGAAGAAAAAAGACTAATTTTTATGCCCAGCTTGTTGACTCTTGTTTATTATCTCGTCAGGACTGCAGAGCATGCCTATGGAAATGATGGCTGAAAGGTAGCCCTCACCAGAGCAGGAACATACTTTTAAGCTTGTCCTCATGAAAATTATTTTCCTTGATCCCAAACATAACCTAGGATAAGTTTTCTATGGAAAAGAAAGCTGTTCAAAACCACCATACGTGGCAGCTACTCAAATCACCTAAGAAGGGATCTGGACTTAATTTTAGCATAAGGCCTCAATGTTAATTCCAATTATTGTGTTTTACATGACAAATCCAAAGTTCACCTATTTTGCTGGTGAAGGTACTTTTGGAAACCTAAGGAAATTTACATATTTGGGCTTTGATTGAGTAAAATTTCTTCATTGTAACTTGTACGGTGCTGTGTTTCGTATTTTTGATCAAAACAACGTGGATACCATAGGAATGTTTCAGTTACTGCTGGACTGAGTACAATATCCAGGCCTTTTCTGCTTCTCAGCAAGCAGCTGGGGGTGTAGAAGGCGTTATGAGGAGACACAGCTGGGATGGCTGACCCCTGCTGACCAAAGGGACATTCCATGCTAAATAGCTTCATACTCAGCAATGATAGCTGTGGGGGTGAATGGGTGAAAATTTGGAGTGATGGCATTTGTCTAACTATTACATGTGATGGCTAAAAATCTGGGAAGTTGTGAATTAATTTTTAATTTTGTTTTGCCTACATGTGCAGCTTTTGCTTTATCTATTAAACTGCAGTGGTGTGGGTTTTATTTCTCTTTTGCCCTTCTGATTCTGTCCTCCATCCCACTGGAGGGCAGTGAGAGGGTGGTTGGGTAAGGCTTAGCCACCCACCAGAGTGAAACCTCTACACTACACTGGTCAGGTACTGTACTCTGGCAATAGTATTTGTCAGGATCCTTCCTCCAATGGCAGATGCTGTGACATGATTCCATGGCAACTGTCGTGTGAGTTAGTTACTTACTCCGTATGAGAACACTTCTGGAGCCAAACTTAACTAAATTTCTGTGGAGAACATATTAGAAGGTAAGGATGCTCGGATCTTCTCAAGGAACAAACATATTGCAAGAAAAATTTTAGCAGAACAAGATCCTGATGCACCCTCCAAATCCATAAGTACATTCATACAAACCAAAATACCCAATCCAACTTCTCAAGCACATTTAATTTTCATGAGTAAAGTGATTGCTCTATAGACAGAAATTTCAAAGAGGAAATCACAAACCCCCAGAAGGATGCAAGCTGTACTTCTGGCACATACTAGCATTCCTTGCTAATAGTGATTTGGAAGCAGCATGTGGCTACTTCTAATTGAGAACCAAATATTTTTCAGAAGCATTCATAAAAAATGAATGGTTGATATATCTGAAGAAGCAGACTACCTCCTGCTCTCTTCCCTCCTACCCTGTACCCCCATATTATGCTAGCACTTCATAAAACAGCAATGTAACAAGTCCTTTTTGACAACGAAACTGCTTTTATGAAGAAACACATTCATTTGCAATCATAATGAACTGAAAATGCTGATTCCACAAATATGGGAAGTGCTGTGTATCCCTCACAAGAATTTAAAATAGTAAGAAATGACCCTTACTATGGCAACAACTAATTGGTTTATTGCCCTGATGGGCTAGTGACAAGAAAAGCAGTTGGTAGCAGTGCCTTCATCACAGGGTATTCTAAGAAATAACTAATTTAAACCTTCTCGAGCACAGACATAACCTGCTCCACAAGGGAGCATATCTCCAGAGGGTTCATTAAGTTACTGGCAGTCTAGGTTTTGGAAGCAACTAAACACTACATCTCTGTTCTAGTCTTTGCTGATTGCCTGAAGACCTATAGGCTCAATGAATTGGAGTGGGATGGTGGAAAGAATTGCAAACTGTTTCTGAATATAAACAAATAAAGAAAGTACGAAACTATATTTAGCAGAGCTTTTCTGTTTAAATGCAGTAGCTGAGAAAATATATTTCCTGTAATAATTTTAGCACAGTTACATATTAAGTTTTGGAAAATGTTGCTGTTCTACAGAGGAATAAATAATCAGTCATTCAGAAGTAAGTAAAGTCAGCACTGCAGGAAATAATAGGAGCTTTGCAAATTTCTGTCATACTCCTTTATGTTTCTGAGTCTTGTGTACTGAAAAATTCCTTTTGGTCCTTGGGTCCTTCTTAAACAGAGAGGAGGGTAAGTAATCAACTTGCCTTTTACAGGAAAGAGGTATATACCCTCTGGACTTTGTGATTATCCTCTCCAATTGTCTTGCAATGGAAGGGCATGAGATATCTATGCTGTGTTTTGATTCCATGTTGGGACATGCCTTGCTGACTTGTTTCACATGATTTCATTTCTCCCTGGTATTGCTTTGTGATTTTTAGGTTCAAACTAACTCCCTCAAAAAGAAAATCCTAGCCAGAATTGCAATTTTGAGTCTTTAAAAATAAAAGCTCCAAGGCATTTGCAGCTTTTAGGCGGTTTCCACCCAAACCCATAAATTAGATGTTATATTCAATCCAGAGTCATGAATCTGTGGTTTGCAGTGACACTTGAAACCAGGAAAATGTATCTGTTTCTGGGCTTTTAAGTTTTGTACAGCTCTCTATAATACCGTTGACAGCTATTTAGGTATCACTGGATTTAAATGTTTGCTTTAGAAAATCACATTGGGAGAAGTTTGGTTGGTAAATGAAAGCTAGTTTAGAGCTCTGTCCTATTTTGCTAAAGTTCAAAAGGGGAAGGATAAATTGTTCTAGTTTTAAGCCATTTCAACAGCTAATGGAACAGTACAAATGGAAAAGGCCCATGTTGTTGGAGCAGTAGGGTCTGAGTTACATTCCCAGTATAGCCTGTGTGCAGATTACATGACAGCGGTGGCATCTGCATTTACACAGTCACAAATCATTTATGAGACTGACAGTTGTGCCACAGTTTGTGGTTTTCTCTGCCACCAATTGAACTAAAATATCTCAAAGGGAAAGGTTAATGCACTATACTACTGTGCTTGGCATCCATTTGAATATTGAAAAGTCTCTTTTATACTAATGCATAAAAATCAGCCAAACCAAAGTACAGTAAAGAGCAGAAAACTGTTCTTGAGGCTGAATCCTGTAAAAGTGCTGGTCTGTATCACTTGCTGTTGATCCATACTGTCTAGGAATGAGGGGGAAAATGATGTCTTCTAAGTATGTATTTCCTTATTTTACTGCAATTTAAGGAGAAAGAGGTTCTGAAGGTTACACATAACTGCCCTCTATTCCCATCCAGCTGGCCAAAACATCCCATACTTATAATATTTAGTGGGTGCAACGAGTGTACAGAGAATGCTGGATCTTTGAAACTCTATGGGAAAAGAGGTGGCTCTCCATCCCAGGAGAAGATAATTGCCTTCAGTGAAGCAGGAAGAGAGTGTCGCTCTGGAGAGACGCTATATCAGTAATGATTTTTTCACCTCTCTCTTCTTCCTCTTACATTCCTGAAGTCCCTAGGAAGTAGAAGTTTTTTTCCCAGTGATGTTGATGTTGTAGGAGTTGTTTCCCAGTGTGTTATGTTGGTATTTTCACCAGGGTCAGGAAAGATAACACTGGGAGCTCCAATTGAATGATGAAGTGGCAGTGTCTTCAAGCAACTTCCTAAGGCTTTTGTTTCATTGGGAAATTTCCTTTTATTCCTCAAGAGGTACAATGGCATCACTATACAAGGACTTGGATGAAGAAAACTCTGTGAGTCATTTGAAGCTTTGAGTGGCAGATATAGACATATGTTTAAAAGACGATTTAATTTTATTGTTTCTAATTGTGTGTTCAATTCAAAGTGATGCCTTTTGCTGTGGACCATGGACATACCTAGCCATGTCTTTTTTTTTCACATTACAAGATATTTAGACACTGATGACATGGTGTTTGTAACTATTTTAAAAATACTTGTTACTTGGGTGTGTAACTTATGTTTTCAAAAGCATTCAAATCACATCCAGATTTAACGGGACTTAGGCTTTTAGGGAGTTATAAAGGTTGGAAAAAAGGTATCCTATGATTGTAAGAATATACTTTTGAATGGAATTATTTTTTTCTTTGTTTAATCACCATAAAAATTCTTGACCAACGTTCCCTTCTTCTGACCCTCTCTCAGCTGAACGGATTGATAAGTTTCCACTCAATTCTATGGGACCTTTCTGCTCCAGACACTGATTCAGGGATATTCCTCTACCCAAACACAAATCCTGAGCAGATGGTCTTAGGGGAACTTTGTCCCTTTTTTCTTCCAACAAAGAAGGTTGGAAGACCTTCCCTTTTATCCTGGACACATTCTTAATTCCTTAGAAACATGCTTCTTAAATTTGATGTAAATACAATATTGTTCATTCATATGTAACATAAATGCATAAACTTTAAGAAAATGCTTTCTATGATAATTGATTTAGCAAAAAATGTTGTTTTTCTTATGCAACTATTCTAATGTAAGTAACTGAATTAACAAGCCACGAGAAGAATATGCATTAAAATATTTACTGTCTACAATTACCTAATTCTTTCTGACTTAACAATGCAATCTATTATTAAAACTACATGTTTGATATGCTTTCTTGTTCCACTTCTATTATTTCAAATGTTTTAATGATTGTTTTACAAGAGAAAAAAATATACTCAATGAGGAAAAGGAAATTAGTTTGATTACTAAATGAATTAAAAGCAAAAAAATGTAGACTTTTCACCTAATGCATTATCCATAAGCTATCTTTTCCAACATTTCAAGAGTCAGAGGATGGCAGAGAACCAGAAATGTTGAAAAATACTTATAACAAAGTTTACATTTAAAGTTCAAGAAGAGAGATCAGACATGAAACTCAGACTGTTATTTTTTTATTTATTTTCTTCTAAAATTTAAGATGGTAGTATTAGTGCATCAGAAGATGAAGATAACCCTTTGAACAGACAGGAAAATCCTTGGATTTCCAAACAAGATATATTACGTTTTCCATTCTTTGTCACAACACATTCTCTAATCCCCATAAAGAGACTGTGAGGACGAACTATTGAGAACATACCCTTCACATTTCCTCAGATAGCCAGCTGAGTGCCATTCCTTGCCTTTATTTGTGTGTGAGAAGGGAGATTTAAGCAGTGACTTTCCAGGTTCCAGCATCTCAGGTGAATGCCACAGTCCTTGTGTTTGACTGCATTTGCCCTGAGTCTTTCTTTTGGGAATGTTCCATTCTTCACAAACATTTATTACAGTAGAATTCAAAGTTGGAATTTCTAAGTGAAAATAATGTTGCAATCACCTTAATCCTTTGGTTGTGGAGTTAATAATTCATTTTCTGGCACAATGCCTGCTTTGGCAAATGGAACATTTTCCCATATAGGAATATATGAGAACTGAGGACGTAAAGGGGCTGTATAGCTGCTCAGGTTCAAGTCACTGGATCCGACATAAAAATGGATTTCAATCAGCTTTTCTCTGCTCCCAATGAATAACATATTATTGGCTAAATTGGGATATACATTCTATCTCTTACATATTGACCAAAACACAACATTATACACAGGAAAATCTTTCCAGATACAAGTTCAAAGCAGGCACCAAGAATGAAAGGAAACCAAGAAGTTCTTGAACAGCTGGGGCCCTTCTTTCCTGTCTCAGGCTGGCTGGCCCTTGGGAGTTGTACTATCAAGGAACAGGAGGAGGCTGCTGCTTTGTAAAGGGCCTTGAGCCAGGGTCCATGGGTGGTGGTCAGGCTGACCAGTCAGTGCCACACTGATGGGGTGCCATCTTATTGTGCCCAGTGAGATGCATGTGGCAGGATCAGTGACAGGGACCAGGGGCAGCCTCTGTCCAAGGATCACAGATAAGTCCCCGTTGATGGGCGTGGTCCAGAGTCACGGCAGAATATCAGGTCATTGGGTCAGGGTCAGGATCAGAAAAGTAAAAAGACAGGCTAAAACGAGGACCCAGGGCACGCATCTTGGGTGAAGGAAGGTGGGAGACCCCAACAAAGCTCTTCCTTCTGCAGCTCTGACCAAGGTCCCACAGCTGTGCCGTATCAGAGATGACCACGAGAAAAGGCACTCAGAGCCCTTGGGGGAGGTGAAGAAGTGGCAGAGCCTGTGGCTGAACTCTGGGCTGTCAGGTACCTGCATTTCTGTGGATAGAAAAAATGCTAACACTGCAAATCTGTATGTGCTAGAAGAGTAGTGAATCACTGTAGAGTGAGGCTGGCTCTGATGGAGCTTCAGTGAGATACTGGAGTTGGCCCAAATATGTTAGTGTGAGGATCTTTATGTTGCCCTCTGGAGGCTGACCTGGAACTAGACAGAGCAAGAGGGAAAAGTAGATATTTATTAAAAGGTCTCAATGGGTACACCTGGGCCACACATGAGTCCAGCCAGATCACACCCGAGATGCCCCCAAATGGTCACAAAATGGACACCCGATCACGAGGTCTCACACGTTTATAAGTTCTGGTCCATTAGCATATTGGAGTCAATCATCTAACCATAGCTTCAGGTTATGAAGCTCGATCCTCCTGGCTTTTTGCTCTCACTTCACTGCTGTTTTTGTTCTTGAGCGTGAAAGTTGTCTTTGGTATCAAGCTAGAGAAGGAATTGTTTTGTCTATCTACTCTGTGAAGAGAACTCAGTAGCACTTAATATGAAACCTAAAGCTACCCACTAATACAGCACAGGATCTAAAAAACGAAAAAAGCTAATACTTAAGGCATCATTTGCCTTAATAAATAGAGATCTCTATTTCAAAAATATTTTAAGCTATCGTATAGATGAACAACATTTTACAATGGCTGTTTCAATGCCTAGAGATAGATTTTCAAAGCCTTAGCACTTTCTTCCACTAAGTAATAATTTGTGTTTATGGATTGTTATATCTAATGATAGATGTCCTTTTGATGACTATTAACTAGCACCAAAAACTAATTTCATCTCTGATCATTCACATAGTTACCCTGACTTATTCCACTTGCATTTCCAAGGTACAGACATTTGTTTATTGACTCTTAATTTGCGTAAAAGGGTGAAATACTGATCTTGGCGGAGTCACTGATAAAATTCCCATTGGCAGCAATGATTTCAAGATCTGGCCTCCTGGGATTTTCATATTCTTCCAGGGTATTTAAATACAAAAAAAATGTCAAAAAACACAACCAAAACCAAACAACCAACCAAATAAACAGAACACACCACAAAAAAATGCCCCCTAATAAACAAAGCCACAACTGACCAGCTAGCCAAAGTCTACTGAACAAAAATCCCCAACCAAACATATTACAATTGAAAATTCTATCTTTCCACTGTGAGATGTTTGTGAGTTGTGAGTATTTTGACCTGATGAATTTTTTAGTGAATTTAGGCTGGTAAAAGTGTGCAATATTAGTCAATGGAACGAAGAAGGTGCTTTCAGAGAGCAATTCTGATTACATTCTGGAGGGGCAAACCTTTCCCAATGAATTATTTAAGGACCTTAGGACAACTTGACTGTTTAGGCAGGTGTCCTGGTGAGATTCCTAAAACTATCAAATGAAAGTGAGTCTCATGTGAAGTATCTAAAATATACAACTGTTGACTGTTTTGCATTCAATCTTACACTCTCATCCTCAGCAATTCTTTAAGAGCCTTCCTGTCTGTGAAAGAAAATTAACATATTTCCATTTCATTGTAAAAGAAAGAATCCACTGAAACCCAAAGCACAAAATATTCTTCTTTATTAGGAGTTGGGAATAATTCGGCTACAAGTAAGATGTAAAAGTTAAAGAGAGCTAAGGAATTCCCCATCATGTGATCTATCTTTTAAGGCAGATTGCAGTAAACTTTATGCTGTCTTTTTCAATAAAAAATTGGTTAAAGAAGTGACTGAAGTGTGTTATATGGGGTACCTTTGAGATACACTGCACTTTCATAATGGATCACCACCCACAATGCATAAATAATAAGAATTTTTACACTTTTTATATTTTGTGAAGAAAAAGGGGTTTCAAGACAGCTGAGATATTACTCTATTTCTCTCTGCGCATTTAGTGAAACACGTGTTTCAAAACACTGTCTTTCTCTTTCTTCATTTTAAAGAAAATAAAACTATCATGGAGCAGAAAGAAATAAAAAAAATTGTTTGTACATTTTCAATAAAAGGTTGATACCAGTTTATGAAGCATTACCATTGTTTTCAGCTTTATGCTAGCTCTGTAATTACAGAAATGCAACAAAAGGGGAGTTGTGCATGAAGAATTACGATTGTGGACATGAGATCCATCCATGGACAAAAAAAGAGACACTTCCTCCTATTTGCATTCAATTTCTATGTGCATCTACAGTTTCCTCACATCCCCTACAAACCCATCTGTGCAGTTTTTCCTTTTCTTTAGGCACAGAATATAATAACACCATGGGAAAATAATAAAAAAAATTGCACGCTTCACAATTCTTGCTGAGCGGCTATATGATTTAAGATCAAAGTAAAAAAAAAAAAAAGCCAGGTAACAGCTAAGCTCAAAAATTAAATAATGAAGAGAATTGTGCATTAAATGGCCAATTTGAAATATTCCATATCTTAGCATAATTAAAGTTTTACATATAATGATAGAACCAAAATCCTTCAGCATTCCTTTTTGCTCCTAGTGAAAAAAAGATGGATTAGGAAAAAAAAAAATTAAGATGGAACTGGCCATCTTGTCTTTAAAACAACAAAAAAAGCCTTTCACTCATTTATGGAACACTTCAAAACAGGAATAAATGAAAATGAATTAAAATGTATATATCATCTGCAGTTCTTTCCATCACGAGAAAATTTTCAGGTAGCCAACTGTTTTGAAATAAATTTCCCTGCAGTTGCTATAGTGATGATAATAAAGTTCCTGCCTCAATTTACGTGATAGAGGTTCCTAGCAGAACACTTGAAAAGGTAAGCTAATCATAATGAAGACACTGTTAGTTCTCATGCTCAGAGCAGCCTCCTTGAATTTAGTTCAAAATTACAGGACTCCTCCGTTGTTGTCAATTTTGTTATATGTACATTATCATAATCTTTCTCAAAGTGGCAGTAACAAATTATGCAGCAGAGACAGTGCTACTCTTTTTCTAGGTTAAGTCAGTGGACAAAGAATATGCAGGTTTGCTACTGTAAGCAATGACTGAATCAAAGATATTTCTCTATTAGCTGTTTTTTCCCATTACAAATCTTTGTTTTTTCTAACCATGTAATGACAGTATATTTTTTTTCTTCTATGGTACACATATTGTTCAAGTCTCATTTTATCTCAGTGTTGATGCAAACTAAATAGCTTTAAAGCAGTTACCTGTCAAAATGGATGAGTCATCAAAGCAATGTCAAAGATAAAACATTATTGCTCAGATGTATGTTCTACTGCAATAATTTTGTAAAATAACATAATTTACTTTAAAACATTTGTGAAGCTGAAATAGCTCCCATAATAGCTGGTTTAGAAGTAAAATATGCAAAATAGCTGACAAAAAATACAATGTCATTAAATATTATTTAGATAAAAAAGATAAAACAGAAATATTAAATCTGCCAAAAACTAGGACTAATCATCATGAAAACAATGTTTTAGCAAGGCACTTCTAAAAATACCATTATTTGCGACTGTGATGTAACTATATATACAAGAATGTTTCCGTGTGAGAATCTGTATGTGTTTTGATGTCTATGTGTCACTGTCATTAAAGGTGTATGAGCTCCCCTCCTTCTGCTATTTTATTGCTTGCATATGTATCATGCCCACCAATAAGGAAAATATTTTATTTCTTGAAAAAAAGAAGGCATTTGGGATAAAATAAAGAAAAGGCTAAGCTGAAATTAAAAGCCAATAAGATCTCAAGCTTGACGTACGAAGGCACAAGTGCTGTGTTGAGGATATGTCATGTAATAAGAGACTTCAAATAAATTAATGAAAGAGCCTGCCAAAGCTAATGGCCGTGATGTCAGTAAGCTTTTAATTAATAACTTTCATTATTTTTAAAGTCCTTTACAGCTGGACTCCTAAGGAGCCAACAACCAAAGAGCAAAGCCAGTTATGATGATTTTTTTTCCATGGACTAAAATCCCTATCCTATCTAGAGCCACATTCTCAATAACAGCATATGTTCTTTGGTCAAATGTGTGAAGCCTTAATCTGACCAGTGACATTCAGGTCAGGAGTACACATATGGTATGCCATACTGACTCAATTAACCATCCATCAATTTAATTGCATAATATATCAGAAGATGTATTCCACTACTACTTACAGTTAGATGCCAGCATGGAAATAAATAAGACAAAGCAACAATTTTCTGTTGTTTGTTTACCTTAACAGGAATAATAGGTAAAAACAATAATACATTTTATAAGGTAATTTTTTTCTTGGGAAAAAAAAAAAATTGACAGCTAAACAGATCAGAGACTGCTAGTTTTAGAAATGATACTTCTTGTAATAAGCAAGCGTAGGTGGAAAGCACACGTTACAAGAAAATTATAGCGCTTCCACTGATTCTAATCACATTAATGTAGGGATAAGGGAAAAAGAAGGTATATTATTTAAACATTATGTAAATTATGAAGAGAGTTAACATATTGCAAACTTATAAGTAGTGACATAGTTGAGTTGATTTATGCAATCACTCCAGACATCAAATCCTTCTGGAATAATATACATGACAAAAAATGACAACATGGTGACAAGATAAAAAAAAAAAAAAAGAAAGAAAGAAAATGAAAAAAAGAAGAAAAAGAAGAGGAGGAGGAATAAGGAAAAGAAAAGAAGAAAATTAAGCTTATATTTTAAATATACTAGGGGAAAAGCTTGAAATAATAGAAGTCAAATAGAAAATCTTTCAATCTGGAATTCACTGAAAGACAGAGACGTTGAGCTCTGGTTACTGACAATGTTATCTAATATGATGTCTTTAGAATTTTTATTACTTGTAGTGTGCTCGTTTCAAAACCAGGCCTTAAAAATGCATTCCAAAACATGTATAATGTTTAGAATCTATTTTTTTCCAGCTTGGTCCGCATACCTCATTTGTAGCCATGGTAAACTCTGATTCTGCTTTGCCAAGTCTGTGGATATCAGAACTGATGTATGGACCAGTTGTCATCCTGGCCACAGTACCTATTTGAACTTCTTTCTTATACACAAATCAGGGGTATACTAATGAAATCCCTTCTTTTCTCTCTCTTCTTTGTGGTTAGAAAACATTCTAGTGTGAAGTGTCTTTATGGATCAGCAGCTGCCTAGAACTGGATCTTGCTTTTCCATTATTTCCTCCAATGGAAGAGTGCCCAGTTTGGAGTATTTTGCTCCTTATTCACCCAGAATATTTAGAGGCCTTTCCATAGTCACTTTTTTTTATAAAGAAACAGAAATATAGTGCAGTTAGAAACTCTCAAAGTCTAGAATAATGTGATATTGTCACATCTAAAAGTTCAGCAGCGATATTTAATTTTTTAATATAACACTTTGCAAATAGACCAAGAAAAGTGCTTGTAAAGCTTGTATTTATTATTTTTTTAGCAAGAACATAGTTTCCCAACATAGTATTTTAGATTCTGTGTGTCATAACAAGCATAGGGTAAATAATATAACTCTTGCAGAATGAAAAAAAAATCAGAGTAAACACAAGCTACCACTTTTTATTAAGCATCTCAGATAACTAGTGACTTGTTTTTATGTTCACTTTTCATGCGATTTACATGATTTTCTGATAGCTGTTCTTCATAATAAGTTCTGTGAATTTTCCTTTCCTCCCCCTAGTTTCTTGTAATTCAGGAAAAGTTTTATTGATTCTGTTTTTAAGCTTTAAGTTTTAAAGAGTGAAATTGATTGAAAAGTTTCTTTCAAGGATCTGGCCCCTATGTTTGCTCTTAGAGAGCAAAATGATAACAACTGCCTCTGAGGATCCAAGCAGTGATATAGTCATTAAAAGGAAATGTTAACATTTTCATATTATCAATTGCTGGACATACCTGCACATGTGTATCTGTGTCACACAGATGTCTCCATTCCCTACACCTGACATATATCTCTGCTCCTTGTCGTTTTTCTCATATACCCAGGCCATTTCAGAAGTTTCCTTTCTCTGATCCCATGTCTTGGTTAGGAAAATCCAGGCTATCTGTCCTGGGTCAGAGGCAGAGACATGCTGTCAGTTACTGCAGCACACTGTGGCTCAGGGCTTCCCATGGATGGAAATCCTACTAAAAGGCACAGCCCTCAACCCCAGCCAGGTAACAAGGGTCCATCCCCATTTCATGATTCACACATTTATCCCTCAAGGTCTTGCATATTGCAGAAAGCTTACAGTTAGGTATCATGCATGCATATATATGAAAACAAGCAATTAATCTGAAGTGAAAAAATACCTGGCCTTTTTCTCATGGATTTGGGGAAGTATTCCTCTTTGAAGACCTTTGCAGTCTGTACTGCAGGCACAGCAGTCAGGGATGAAGTTTTGTTCCTGAAAAAGCAATACAGTCTTAATCAAGGAATCGCAAAACCTAGCTTGATACTGAAGGTGCTAGCTCACATCTGTCAGTAAATTGGAAAGGCAACTACTCCAGGCATTTCTGTTTCCTTTTTCTGTGGATAGAGTCTTTATTGTGGCACATTTTAGCTCTTGCTAGACTCTGCAGCCTAGACTTAAACTGAATGGAAATCAGCCTGGGCTTAAATTTAGTTGGTGACTCCAGTAGTGTAGATGTTACAGGGTATCTTCACTCAGGGACAACTTAGAGAGAAGGCTGAAACGGCAGCTGACAAGGGGATTGTTTTATCAAACCTACTCAGAAAAATGAATAGCATAGTTTCAAATCACATATGTCTAAGAGACAAATTAATATTTTTATCCAAGAGTATCTAGCAAATTCGGAGGCTATAGTATTTCTTCATTAAACAGCCAGTTGATGAAGCAAACATACTTATTAAAAACCACAAATTATTTATGGTCAGAATCAAAGTCAGAAAAAGAATATCCTTTTCCCAAGACTTACTGTAGCAAATAATTCCCTTTCTTTTATTGCTACTCTGATTTTAATACAGCTCATGGATTTAATTATCCAGTTCAGGATATATTTGTAAAGTTATAACAAAATTGAAAGTACTATAAAATTAATAGTTATTACAAATTAATCCATGATTAATACAGTAACCGATAGTTTTTACATGTCCCAGAATAGTAGTTTAGAGAATATAATTTCTGAAATCTCGTTAGAGATTTAGCCAGTTTTCTGACAAAGCCACCAACTTGCCAATTCTTTCTCTGTGGAACGCATACCACTGGGGTGATCATGGTGCAACATTAAAATCACAGCATCAGTCAGCCTGTAAATTCAGTCACCCTTTTACCTCAAAAATCATAGTGTCACCTAACCTGGGGATTGTCCTCCATTACAGTTACCAAGGCCAAAGGGCCTGATGTAGCACAGAAAACCCAAATTAAATTCTTTCCATATCATACTGCCGTGTGACAATCTCCATTTTAAACCATGTGTTAGGGAAGCCCAGATTTTGTGCTGGTTATTAGATGCTGTCATAGTATAAGATGATGTGACAGGGGCATATATTGATTAAGAATTTGCTGCTTTCTTTTTAAACTGTAGAAGCTGACTAAAATGAGCAAAAAAGGGGATTGTACAACACATAAACAACAAATGTTCTGGGTCACGAGATACCCTTGAGAACCAAAAAAAGTATTTTAAGATTTTGTCTGTGAAAAAAAAATCTGATGTAGGGACAAGAAAAGGCTATATACTAGGGAAACACATTAATTGGGATATAAATTAGAATTACTGCACCTAACAAAGCAAACTGCTCCTCAGAAAAGAGAGATGTGTAATCTGGTTTATAATGAGGCACTCATCAAAATGGACCCAACAAACACAGGCAAACAAACAGTCTGGAGAAAGACCTACAAGATCACTCTCTAAATAACTCATCCACACACAAGGCAGCTCATGTGGGGGGTTTTGTAGCATTTTAGTTTGGCTTGGCTCTGGGTTTCTTATTTTAAACAAAAGACTGATGCATTACAAACAGGCAAGAGTCTGGATAAATGAGATCTGATGTTTATTCATGACAATTTCAAAAAATGTTCAGATAGTAAACAAAACTTAATTACTTTAGAAAGACATAAAATCTGCTGATATAGGATATAATACTAAATAATAATCACCAGAAAGCCATCTCATTACTATTGGTTTTATGTTTGATATGGGTTTGGCCCAAGGCAAAGCCCAGGGCTTTATTTATTTAAAAGGGTACGAAAACAAGACAATATGCATGTTTCATATTAAATATTGTGATGGTAATACACTACGTGAAATGCAACGAGAAAGAAACGTTGTGAAGCACCGAGGAGAATTTAAAAATTTATATTTTGTTGTACTTTTTCTCAGACATAAGCAGACTTTCTGAGGGATTATGGGAATACTAATAGCCACTATGGAGTGGTAATTTATTATAATCTTGCAGCAAGAAAGAGCACATCTACACGTGTATGTACACACACCCTCCACATATACAGCCATGTCTGATTTTCCTATTAAGTTATCTGGGGTATTTTTAATTGCAAACTCTGATGAGTTTAAGTCAACATATTTCCTTACTGCTCCTTCTGCTTGTCAGCTGTAGCTGGATTGATAAAATGCAAATGAACAAATCATTAACGAGTACTGGTTATGAATCTCTCAGGCAGTTCAGGACCCTATCAAATCCTGCACCTATTACTTTGTGTGATTGATGTACTATTGTAAGTGATTGTTCCTGATCTTATTAAATCTTATTGATTTTTTCCCAGTTTCTATTTTATGCAGGACCAGGCTTGGACTATTATGAATGTTGCTGAACACTGTTAATCAAGCTTACACAGCTATTTTGATGGCAAACAATTAGAACTCTGAAGCAATACCTTGCAATTAGCTTCAGGGATATGGACCTCAGCACCGTAATAATGAAAGAGACCTTCTCCTTCAAGCAAGGTAATGAGATTTACAATTATGACCCCAAATAACCTCTGAGAAATAACCAATCTGCAAACATAGATGTGTTTATCAATAATTTGTGCCCTTTTTATGAAAATGTATTTTAATTTTTTTTTCATGTATGAATCATTGTTTCTACTGAAGCACAGTGTATAAAGCCTTATAAAATGACAAAAATATAAATTGAATGTCTGTATATATAATTTGAATCCACTGGAGGGTTCTACAGAATGATATGCATCAATAATGTTCAAATGTATGAGGAAAATAACTCTGAAAACTTATGAGAAAATACTGAAATTATGCAAAAACTTGGGTGGTTCTAATCATTTTAAAATGCTTATTTACGTGCTTAGTCAACATATATAAACATATATATATATAAATATATGAATTCAGGTATATTATACATTCAGTAGGTCATAGACACAGACATTCATAAATATAAATCTTTATAAATCCACTGTCTGTATTTTTTGAGTCACATGAGCAATAAAAATAACCCAAATTTGCTCCTTTAGAAACTAAAGCCATTAACATAGTTTTGGGAATTGTAATAGTCTATTGAACATCACAGGCCAAATTATTGTTACATCCAAAGACACTAAATGTAAAATTAATACATAGACAAAATACAATGAAAAAATTTGCCTTGGAAGTGAAATAGTATATTTCCAAAGTTCTTATTTTCCAGTATTTATATTTTACACTTGCAGCTTAAGCACAATTTTTGCTGATTATTTAGTAATGCTATAAACTCTTCCTATCACACTGCACTTGAAGATTAATTCACATATCTTTGCTAGTTAACATGTTTGATAATTTCTCCAGCATCTTTTTTGCTAAAAAAGATGTTATCCAACAATTGAAAAACATATTTACCTATAAAAAGGTAATGCCTTAAAAATTAGGAAAATTTTGTAAAATATCTTCCTTTGTTTCTCTGAATTTATTACATTGAAAGCAAGGCATTTATACTTTGGTTTGATTGATGAGGTGAAGAAATGTACCAGGCCCAAATGCAAGAAAGAACAATTTTTAAATACAAAAAAGTTTGCCTTTCTTACTATTCCTTGACAATAATTACTTGCAAATATGGCAAGTATCTGCAATATCTGCCATATATGGCATTTTTATCAGAATGGAAGTAGGGTGCTAAGCACACCTCTAATTCTGCTGTGCTCCCTTTCATTGCTCATCTTATCTAAATTTTGAAAGCCGTCTCAGAGCTTGTTTCTGAAATGGCCACTGAAACAATATGAGTTTTAGCAGAGACTAAAACTGTCTGGCTGGAGATCTGTAACTGAAAAGGTGATGGTAGGATTGATATTTTTTTATTTAATATGTTAATCCAGATTCTGGGTAGTATTCTGAGTGAAGAAGGAGAGGGTGAATAAAAACCAGAATTTCTTAGAACTGTCATTTAAAAATATGTCTACTTCAATGTAATGTCAACTTAGAAACAGAGTTAGAATTTTAAGCACAAGATTAACAAGATAAACTATTTTTAACCCATGGAATACATGTGAGGATTTCATACAGAGAGGCAAAATTGGGATGTGTCTATGGATGCATGCAATATACTGTATGCTCGTAAGTTTAGAAAGTGGGATGAAATTTCTGTGCATTCCCAAAGCAGTGTTGAAAGAGTTACATGGGATAACTTCACAACCATGACAAAATTTTTAAAAGGTTCATAAGCCAATTCACCATGCGAATTTTTCCTGATTCTCTTTAAGCACAGCCAATAAATGTGAGTTATTTTAGTGCCAATTTCAATTTTTATCAAATAAATATACATTTATTGCTGGATATAACTGTTAATGAAATGTACATAATATGTAAAATCTATAAAAATGTTGTAGTTATACATTACTTTGTCTGTTGTACAACCTTTGTAAACAAAGTATAGTATATCAACTTTCTCATGACAATAAGCAGATTTGTCATCTTGGGGACAGCTAAATGAATTATTTAATCAATAACAGACTACATCTCTGGTGATAAGACAAGCTCAGACAAATTAAAAACTGAATCAGGTAAAGTATGTCACAAGCAAGATACACAGGTAGTGTAATATACCTTTAATGTTAAGCAGAATAACTTTAAAAAAAAACCAAAACAGACCCAACTAACCAACCAACCAACCAGCTAAAAAACCCAAAAACAAACCACCATAAATCCCCCACCCCCAAACTGGAAACCCTCCATATCAAAATATAAAGCCACAGTTGGCTGTGAGAGGGATGGGGGGTGGGAGGGTGGAGGGGGTGTCTTCCTATTTTATAGTAAAAGAAGAAGATAACTTCCAAAAACCAAACTATTAAAGAAATGAAGTGGCAAGATGCTTCATGAATTCATAAATGCAAAAGATTCAGAACAGTTTCTTTTTTCAAAACAGGTGGTGGTAAGACACCAGATGTCAGAGTGTTTCTAGGTTTGAGCACTTCTAAGTATAACACCTAAAACACCTGTACTGGATCTAACTAGACCAAAGAAAGAAAGAAAGAAAGAAAGAAAGAAAGAGACATTAGTCAATGTTTCCCTACCTATTCATAAAGTTTGGTCTCTACAGCATTTGACAGAGTGTGCTCACACCTTTTGTTTTCCTCTTATCCACATGAAAGTCACTGTTTGTGTGGTGCTTATCAGGGCAGCCCAGACACGGAGCAAACATCCAGACTGCACTGCCAAAGACAGTTCTTGCAGGTTTGCAACTTATATCACAGGCAAGCTCCCCTCTTGAAGGTCTCCAGACTGTTCTTAGACTACATCATATTCCTGTATGTCAGGCATACCGCTTACCCAGGTGTGGATAGAATCCTCCTGAACTCCCAAATTGGGTCAGACCCTGTCCTGCTTTGGATCTTCATGAAAACCTACAGCTAAAAAGAGTACAGCAATCACACATCAGAAATTTGCCTAGTAATTTTCAATTATTATCAAAATCAATTGTTTAGAATTGATACATTTGCTTTTCAAAGTCTTCTAGAATTATGAGGAATGAGAGATTAATTTCCTTCCCTAAAATTTTAAACAGAACTTTAAGAACTTTAAAAATCCATACAAATCCTTGTGGCTTCCCATATCTGAAGCCATTTCACAAGCTGCATTTATATTATTTCTAAGGAAGAGTCAGATGGTTCTAAAATTGCATAAACAGAGCCAACCTGTCTGTTTTAAAACTGAATGGCATACAGAATAGTCAGAGCAACTGTAAATTGTATATGTGCAATTTTAAAATGTTTCCAGCTTTTTTTTTCTCTCCAATGAATATGCATCCTAGACCAAAGGATGCAGCTCCTACTGTTTACTGTTTTCCTTTATGTTTCTCTTTCTACTTTTCTCAGATCTTATGAATAGCTGAAATCCTTTTTAAGCTGGGAAGAAATTCTCACTTCTCTCTCTCTTCCTCTGCTTCTTTGTACAGTATGCATAAATCTCACAGAAATGAGTCTAGAATAATATACATGTTTAGTGATATGAACACTTAGCCTAGCTATAAAGACTAAGTGTTATTTTGATATGCAGGATTAAGTTTGAAACACATAAGCTGTATAAAACATTGAAGGAAATAAGAATTTTGTGATGGAGGACACAAATAGATAGAGATTTGCTTCTGTCCTGTATATGTCTATGTATTAATATAGGGTAATTATAGCTATAAGCCTCTGAATGCTAGTGGTAGTGATGTGTCTCATTGCTGCCATTGGATTCATGACAGCAAATTCCAATTCATCAAAGCAAACGCCTCTGCATTGCACATCAGGCATGATAAGTCTCTAATAACAGTGTATCATCTCCAAGTTATATGTATTAAAGACATATGCATCAAAGCACAATATCACACTTTAAAAGTTGTGTTCATGTGAGAATTCAGTGTTTCTAAAGAATTCTTTTTGTCTTCTTGGACTTCTGTACATTTACTCTTCTATTCTTTTGTAATCCTTTTAGGATATTCATGTCATTCAGGTATTTATTTGTGTGGTGCAGTTACCACTTACACAAATACTGATCTCACATCTGATGTAACTCCCCCACCATGACACTTATTCATATAACTTATGTCAAACCTGCCTGCACTCACCTCTTAAGCCCTTCTGAAATGAAGTCCATAGTTGGGGCAACTGTAATGAAAAGAAGTGACTTGAAGTAAAACCATCCATCCATGAAAGCTCAATTCACAGCTTTAGGATAGTCAGACACAGATCTTCTTCAGCTTAATTTGTAGCAAGTAGCAATTTGAGCTTCATTTTATATGTAGTACGTGACATACAACAAGCTATAAGGAGAAAAAAATCTAGCGAGGGAGTATGCTGAAAAAAAATCAAACCTCATACAAACCCCAAGATTCTTTGCTTAAAGCTCATGTACATAAAGAAAATAGTTTCATGTTATGATGTACCTTCTGCATGGTGCCCTTTCTCCATTAGCATTTATATCTTCATTCTTTGTTTTGGACAGTGCTAAACAGATCTGATACACTCAGAAAATTATAGTCATATGCCATCAGGAAAAGATATTAACAAACAGTATTAACATGTAGCTGAGGTGAATGCATCATAGAGAGGCAAACACCAATAAAATGTTTAATTGTTATGCACTAACATTGAATATATAAATCTCAACTCGTTAGTTTCTTTGCAAGCATAAATTTACCTCTCTGTTGGGAAAATCTCTCTTTGTTTACTGGTATTCCTGGTAGTATCGTTAGAGCAAATTCCTCTCTCCTAATAGTAACAGCAGCAACTTTTAGGCAGATATTTTTATATGCAAAATAAAGATATAAAATATTTTATTAAGAGGTTTGGTTATGAAGCAAACTGTACCATATGGTAAAGCCTTTATTTGTTTGAATGGGAAAGTAAAAAAACAAAACAAAACTCCCCAAAAAACCAATTCCTTTTATTTATCTTCAAATTCTAGTGCTTTTTCTATCAGATCACCTCTTGTTCTCCTTCACTACACCTCACTCTTCCACAGCTTTTCACTCATTTGTATTTATGATCTCCAAGCTATCATCATCTCTGGTTGTGATGCTCACAGATTTGTGCTTCCCTCCCTAACCTCCCTCTCCCCTGTTGTCACTATGGTCCCTAATTTCATCTATATCCTTCACTTGTTTGCCCCTCTTTGATACCATTGTCTGCTCCTCTGCACCTTAGATTACCCCAAGCATTCATCATCTGTCTTTCTGTCTCTGTCTACCAAAGGGAACTTAGGGAATGCTCCAGTTTTCCCTCCTCTGTCTTTTATAATTTTTAATCCTATATTTCTTAAGAGATAACATATAGGACTTTTTCTCCTAATTCCTATATCTTCAACAATCTTTAATTTTGCTTCAAAATTTCTATTGACTTAGCTATGTTTGATTTTATAGATTTTTAATTCCTTCAATTCTTGAGGTTGTATTTTTGTTCTGTCCTTAGCCTTTCACATTCTGCAGCTCTTGTATTCCAAATCTTTTCTGTTTCTTACCAGCTTTCAGTGTTCTTCATTGTTAGATTCTCTACCACACATTTTTCTCTTTAGTCTTTTCATATTCCAAATCTTAATTGTTTCCTCTGCTACCTGCTATTGACAATGAAAAACACAGAATACTTCTTCTGAAAAGACCCCTCCCTTTCAGACATGCTTACCTAATGCATTGAATCCTCTGCCTGCCACTTCACTTTTTCTTTTGTGTTCTTTAGCATAGGTCAGATGGTTCAAAATCATCTTCCTATTTTTCCTCACATCTTTTGCATTCTCCCATTAACTGTCTTTACTTACTCAAATTGCTTGCTAATGAACAGCTGTCTAATTCCTCTAGAAATCTTTATACATAGCAATGGCAAATATTACGGTGCGTAAGTACTCGTGCCCAGTGCTGCTCATGAACTCAGGAAGAAGAACATGAGTGCAACACCTCAGTTCTCTGCAGGTCAGATCAGATCTACCAGGTTCCCTCATAGCCATGTTATTGTTCACCCACTGGCTCCTGGAATAAGCTCACAACTAAACAGAGAAATATCTCCCTATTTGATTGTCTTTTCAGTTTTTAAAACAGAAGCTTCAAGTAACCTTTTCCATCTTTCCTCAGAAGTCCCTACAATGCTTCATCTCTCTTGAAAATGAACTTAGCACATAATATTTCAGGGCTTCACCACCAAAGGGAAACTTCTTGCACAAAATCTTTACTCTTCCCTGAAAAAAAAAAAAAAAAACCTTCACAATCCAAACAGATTTTTCAAACCTTCTTGAGCACAGTACCTTTAGTGTGCACTTCAATCTGTTTCACAGCTGGAGTGACTTTTTACCCTTGATTCACACCTACCCATATTTTACCTGTGTGAGCATTTTATTCACTCTCATTAAATCACTTTTATCATGGTGTTATTACTGTAAGCTCTAAAGTTATAAAAGAGTTGTGCAATTTTAATTTTTTTTTTTGTTCACCCTAATAGATTCCCATCAACTTCCCCAACAGTGCAATCTATCCAAAGGAACACCATTTCTTCCAGAAGCCCTCTCACCAGTAAGAATCCTGCAGTTGTTTTTTTTTCCCTCCCTCAACACCAAAAGAGGCTACTCATAAGTGTTAGGCACTTCAAAGCCTTCTGTATTCCAGACTGACTTATAAAATAAAAAAGTAATTATTATCAAGTAAAAAGTAGCAATTGTTGGCTTATGTTACTGGAGAATAAAAATGTTATGACCTGAATTTTCCTGTTTTTCTATTCCTTTTTGAACTTCTGGAATAAATCCCAATAATTGGAATAGTTTCCAGTTTAGAGAGCTTAATTCCTGAAAGCTCAAAAGAGGAGAAGCCTGGAATCATATCTGCCTACCAATATTGCGTAGAAATTCCCAAAGGGCAGAGGAAAGGAACATTGTTATCACTCAAGAGAGAAAAAATGAGGATTTACACTCTATTGGCTGCCTGTCATCAGGTATATTTTCATCTACTTTGTTGCTAATTGCACTCTCCAGGCTTCTTTCTACATTGCTGAATTGTCTTTCACATCTGCTATTCATATTACCTTCCTACTTCATATTTCAGCATTTGTAACTTTTCCCTCTTTGTACCTTCTGCTCAGAGACCAGGAGCATTGATGGCATGCTTTTCTCATTCACTTCAAGTGGGACATGCCTTGGTGTTCAGGTGCTATTCAATGGCAGATTTTTGTAAATGTTAAGAAACAAACATTGCAATTTGAGCAAGCCTTACTGGGATGCTCTGGGGGCAATTTCATTTAGCATGTGTAAAGCCAAGGATTTGCAACATTGATTACACCATTTTTTTCAAATTGTAGGTGTTGTAAAATTAGAGTTTGCATTACCGACATTATAATGTGAGCAATGCAAAGGTTCCTCTTTGGTGCAATATAATCTATCAAGGCAAGAGAGCTGCATATAGGACTACAATGATACTGGTGATTTATTTACTTTGTTTTCCCAATGAAACAGAAAAGTTTCCTCATCAATATTATAAGGAAGGCAGGGAAAAATTTCCTCAAATACCTAAACTTATATTTCCTTTTCTGGGAGTAGTTTTGTATCTATTTAATAAATATGCTGCACAGTATTCAATTTCTTTAAATTAAATCATGCAAGAAGCTAGAGGGCTTCTGTCCTCAGATTTTTTAATAAATATCCACAGGTCTGAATTTTCTCATTTATTTTTAATTAAGGGAACATTACAAAAAGTGAAGTAAAAATCCAAAGAAATAAACATAACATTTTACATTATAATATGTATTTACATTATATATATTTATCTTTATAAATAAAAAAATTAAAAATTAAAGGATGATACTGCTGAATGCATCTCTGAACCCTGAAATAAAAGATTTATCTTTGTATCCGGCCTAACAGGGTTATATATATTTCCTTCTAGATTGTACATTCAATTTGAAGAGGTTGTTCAGAAATGAATGAATGAAAGAAACTTCACCATGGGCATTCACTAGACCAGCAAGTATTTCCAGGGATATAGGGAGAGAATTATGACACTTAAGCAAGAGAAAGACCCCTTTCTTCAGTGTCTGTTCTCACATCCTAATACAGCAAAGGATTGTTGCCTGCATATTATTAGCAGTCTTCTACTATAGCTGCAGTATGATGATGGTTAATGTCACAGGTTCAGGAACTATGCACAGACAGAGGCACAAAGCAGGGAAATTGAGCAAGGAAGACTGTTGGCACTATTAAGAAAAAGCCATAGCTTGGTGTTACTTTGAGAAACAGTTTATTTAAAAGGACACAAGTACTCATCAAATCACATAAACAAATACAGTGCCTTTAATGACTAAAATGGATAACTCAGGTCTTGGAAAGAAACCTACCTAACCCTTAATCTTTAACAACAATTTTGGCTTCAAATGTTTCAAACTAGCCTTTCATTACATTTTTCTGAAGGAACTATCACAGGAGACTTCAGAAAATTATGTTTTCTATATATTTAATTGAACAATGTGTAAGCAGAGCTTGATTGAAAAATCACTTGTGATAGCTCAAATTTGAAATTATTAATCAACTTTTCAGTGAAGTGTCTTCATTTAGGGGAAATATAAACATGAGACAGAAGAGAAAAACTTCCATGTACTTTCTCCATTTTCCTCTCTCTCATATATGAAAAGTTAATTAATTTATGTTGTCACCTCATTTTTGAGTGGGTTTTCAAAATCGAGGGGACCTGGAAAGATCTGCAACAGAACGACCTTCTTTTGGCAGCAAATAAGAGGGGGAAAGAAGGTAATTGAAGTCCTTTTAATCCATGAAAAAGATTTATTTTAAGCAAGTCCAAAGCTTTAGGAATATATGAAAGATAACTTGTGAAAGATATGGACAAGTCAGAAAGGATAGAGTCATAATATTGTTTCACTGTAATTACACTGTTAGGGCAGAGAACTATCCATGCTTTCTAAAACCTCTTAGGCCAAATTCATGATTTTCCTCTGTTCTGTGTCCCCCCAGAGGAATCTTAGTTCCCTGCTGCTATTTGGGCTGCACTGAAAATCATAAAGCATCAGCAAACTTCGAAGTCCCATGAGGACTTGCTGTATTTGCATAAAAATTTTTCTTTTTGTTTATATTATACCTCTACATTTTTTTGCACAACTGTTTAGTGGAGCCGGGTGTATTGTAAGGTTTCAAAGTACAATGACTCTGAAGAAGAGAGGGGAGTGCACTTTCCTTTGTCTTCCTGAAATGTGTTAGTATCGAAATCAAGGTCTCATCTTCTGTAGGAATGTGTGATGCATGATTAGGGCCAGAAAAAATCCAGAAGAGTTTTGTCAAGAATAAAAGCGCTCTTGAATGGCAAAATCTACGTATAAGGGAACAATTATTTTTCTGTGATTCTGGAATGCTCTTTTTACAATAAGTGTTGTTCCCAGGACTTCTGCTGCTGTGATGAAAAAGCATTTCAGAGAAAGCAAACTTCTGGTAATTTTCTAATATCAAGAAATAAAAATTCACAAGGCAGAACATATTGCATTAACATCACCAGTATATAACACTATTTTTCTCTGTCACAAACATTTAGCTTATGTTCCCAAATGCCATTTTAATACTTTGAAAATAGTCCTGAAGAATTTTCAGTGGATAATTGAGCCATGTGTGTATTTTAGGACAAATATTGGAAAAAGTCATGTTCAATACCAATGTCTATACCATTTAAACAATGAAAGCATCAGGTAAGTAACAACATTTGGACAGCAAGTCAATATGACTATGAAAGGTCTCCAATAATGAGCAAACTCAAACCAATACACTGTTTGAGTATTTGGCCTTCCTATTGACAAAGGTTGCTTTCAATCACACTGTATCTATTACCATATCAATCATCACTCTAAATGAATACAACATGAACATTGACGAAGACATCACTTAGGCAAAGAAACTAAAGGTTCTATAAAAACAAATAATGAAAGTTTGGTTGATCACAGCATGAAAATTAGACCTGACCCTTAATCATTCTTATTTTGTAAAGCAAACAAATTGAAACTAAAAATGTTAACTCTATTTCTTGTCCAGGAACTTAAAATATGTGGAAATTGATATCACATTCTTAATTATTAAACATAGTGCAATCCAATACTTTGTTTGCTACACAAATTAAGATATGGAATTGGACTGATGAAAATGATTTACGTGCAGGATTAAAATATTGGCAGCTTTATAGAGTGAAATGTCACTATACTGCTGTACCTTCAAGTTTTACATTTCCTCCTTTGAATCCCTGTCAGCCTTCATGAACACTGGAGAGTTTAATCAATGCTTGCAGTAGCCATAGCATAACACTGAATATTTCACCTGTGTAATAATCGTAGTGCTTTTTAGCACAAGTCAAAAGCAGAAATTACAAATGTACTGCAATTTTATTTTAAATTGTATTAAAGTTAATTCTTACACATTTCTATGATTCTTCTCTTTTTGCAAAAGCAACCTTTATTTTGCAACAGCTCAATGCACCCTAAGGCAATCAAATTGTATTTAGGATGACTCAGAGGTCATAAAATTCAAACACTTATGAGTTCATGTATTTGAATTACTTTTTAATTTATATGATACAAAACTCTTGTGAAACAAGCATTTTATTTGCTTTATGTAGTCCAAAGGGTGGAATTCAGATTGTAATTTGTGTTGTATTTTTTAAAGATAGTCAATATAGACAATAATATCAAAACTGGAGAGGGAAGAAAAGATTATCAACTTGATGTTGTGGCAGTCTGTTTTCCTTATAAAACAACCTTGTGTGAAGCTAAAATATAGGCAGGAACGTGGAAATAAAGACAGGGACATAGCGTGAAATTTAGGAAACTAGATAGAAAACTGAAGAGACATAAAGATTGTCAAATACATGGAACTTATTTCCAAATTTTCAAATCAAAGGCACTAGTAAGATAGTTAATTTTAAAAATAGCTTAAGTTTTTTATAAAAAAGAAAAAAATTAGGATATTTAACATAATCACACTATGCAAAGAAAAAGGCTAAGGTATATTTGAAATACATTAGAAATAATTTGTCTTTAAAAATGTTTAATTGCCCAATGTTAATAGCCCCAATACCTGTAAATTAAAAACCACTTGAATAACATTTTAAGGAAAGAATATAAATAATATTTTTTATTAAAAAGTTCTTAATTTGTATTTAAACATTATCCTCTTATAGATATTTTAATAAATAAGAGCTGTGCAAGAAATGCATTATGTCATAGATGTATATTTGAAAATACATAGAAAAAACCCTTCTATTGTCAACAATGTTCTTTGTTGCATTATTCCTTCAGCGCTGAAAGTGATGTAATAAGTATCTATTGAATAAATATTTTGCCTAGAAATTTATTTTGCCTTGATGTGTGTTACCAGCATATAGATGTTTAAGAACATGGAAAGTGCTCTGGTCAATATAGTCAATCCCTGTGTTGCTATAATACTCAGCAAGAAGGCTTGATTTTTCTAGCAGGTGTATCAGGCTATATCAAATGTTTAATCCACCTGTGCAAGACTGTCACTTTTAGAGTATTTATCCATGCAAGAAATTTTCTTTGCTGTCTCCAGTTCTGTGTCTGATGACACACAGAGTGCCAGTTTTATAAAAAATACGCAATATTTCAGAAAGGTTCATTAAGCTAACCTCTGTTATGAAGATAATTTACATTTACTCTACTTCAAGCCATTAAGGGTGTAATCACTTTAGGAAAACATTAATAGAAAGCTGCAATTTTTATCCCAACTTGATCTTCATTTTTCTCACGGCCAGCATTCAACAGGGCTGAAAGGGCAGTAGGAATGACTCTACCACATGCCATTCCTTGTCTCAGGTCACAAAAGGCAGACTAACATTGAGCATTTTGCCTTCAGCCCCCTCAACCATACATTGAAAAGAGATAGTTTTAAGAGTTTCAGCATTTAGGTTCAGTTTCTTTCACCCTTTAATTTTAACCCATATTAAGCCAAATCTTGTTCAGAATCTTTAACCTGAAAATTGACTGTCATTTATGTGACAATTGCCCTCGCAGTGGAGTTCCCACTTGATCTCAGTGGAGTTCCTAGCTTGATCTGTTTAGGCATATGGGATATATCTCAAATGGAACCATATTCTCAATACATTTGAATTAGAGAGCTGGGTGATCACCAATAGTATAAAGTTTAACAAGTTCTAGATTTTGCCCCTGGGATGGGGCCAGCCTGGATGCACAGAGAGACTGGGGAATGAGATGCTGGAAAGAAGTGCCACAGAAAGGCACTTGAGGTTCCTGGTCGATGGCAAGTTGAACATGAGGCAGCAGTGCCCTGGCAGCCAGGACGGCCACCCCTGTCCTGGGGGGCATCAGGCACAGATCACAGCCGGGCAAGGGAGGGGATTGTCCTGATCTGCCCTGCTCTGGGGCAGCCTCACCTCAGTTGCTGGGAGAGGTTTTGGGTGCCACAATATAATGATATTAAACTATGAAAGTGTCCAAATGAGGGCATGGTGAAGGGCCTTGATGGGAAGCTGTACAAGGAGAGGCTAAGGTCTTTCAGTCTTTTCAGCCTAGAGAAGAGGAGACTGGGGAAACGAGACTTCTTATCTGTCTTCATCTTCTTTGTGAGGAAGCAGAGGAGCAGGCACTGATCTCTTCTCTCTGGTGACCAGTGATAGGACCTAAGGAAATGGCCTGAAGATGTATCAAAAAGTGTTTAGGCTGGATATTAGAAAAAGGTTTTTCACCCAGAGGGTGGTTGGGCACTGGAACAGGCTCCCCAGGGAGCCATTCAAAACCCCAAGCCAGCTGGAGTTAAAAAAACGTTTGGACACCACTTACAGACACATGATGTGATTTTTTTGTTAGTCTTGTACAGAGCCAGGAGTTGGACTTGATCATTATGGATCTCATCCAACTCAGAATATTCTATGAACCTATGATTCTGTATTCTAGTTTGTAATTCTGGCCCCATTCAGCTCTGAGAAGACAAAACACCAGAAAAACAGTGGGGGCAATAGAAATGGCTTACTTACATTTTGAAGAGGTAGAGAAGCAGGACATGATAGATGCTTTTTCATTTTTTGTCCCCAATACTCTACATCATGCATCTGGTGTCACAACATGGTTCTTTTCAGTAATACGTCAGGAATGGACAGGGATTTCAGAACCTAGGATAGAAGTGCAAAGAATTGTCTGTTGCCAACCAAGATGAAACAGTTTAAAGCAACATTGCTTCTATAGTTCTGCCTGTCTTCTTTGAAAAATTTTTAGTGCAGTATAGGTTGATTTGTACCATTTCCATAATGTTTACAGCACTGGCATATTATTCTAAAAGGAAAATTAGAGGTCATTTATAAAGAGAGGGCTACAGAAGAAGGACTGGTAGAGAGTAATTACTGATATATAAAGGCATTGTGGAGGCTGAGCAGCTTGAGAAAGCTATGGCTATTTCTAGGTTTTGGAATCAGTGTATTAGTGTAAGATGAGTTCTGAGGAAGTCAGGGTTACTATAACATGGTTGTTGTCGTTGAGTAAAAAGTACTACATGGTACTGGCTGAAACAAGGTCCTGAATAGGTGCTTGGGATATGGATAAGGATGGTCACAGGCATTTTGAAATGCTGTTTCCAGCTCTCACCACATACTGAAGTGTGTCTTGTGTTTTGTTCTACTTCTGCCCATCCAGAACACACCTTTGCTTGGCAGCAGATTGGTAGCTCCTCAAGACTTCATCTCACACCAGTGACGATGTTTTGCATTGCATTGAAACTTCTGACTGAAATTCCCTACCCAGTTGAGTTCATCATATTTTCACTTCCCTCTTGAAAGAGAGGCAATCTCTCCTTTATCAGCCTTCTCCAAAATAGTAATTTAAAAAGTATATAGACATGGTACTTCAAAATCTACCAGACTTCAATACACTATTGATATTACAAAACAATCCAATTTCAAGTATTTCTTTACTACAATTTGCCAGAAAAATAATTTTGTTAGTATGTCTATTAAAATAGCTCCTTCCATCAAACTTTTATTGTAATCCTCTGATTGGTCTAGCTTTTTACTAAAATAATGCAGATTATATCAACATCTTGCCAGACAAATATGACCTGGTTGTTTTAAATGGCCATTTCACTTTTGCCTCCACCTATACTGAATGTGACATGTAATTTACTGTGGGAGACATGGAGATTCTTTTATCTCTTTTTACAATCCCAAAACCCTACAGACTTACAACAGTGAGTGGACTTGGCCATGTGAATTCCATTAAACTCACTGAAACTCTTATGGCATTAAATCCCATACAACCACTGAAAATTAATTATTCATAATAATAACAACACATTTCTCTTTCCATCTGAACAAACATCCTTTCCAAGATAAATAATTATGGTTCAAAAGATGCCCTGTACTAATGAAACAGGCAGTTTATACCTATTTTTATATTTGTGTACATAGAGAAAAAGTCAGACAATTTTAGGTCTGTTTAAGGAAATTTCAAACAAGCTCCCTGTGCTGAGAATTTCTCTGGTTTTGATGAATTCCTCCTAGAATCAGTGGGAACTAACTATAGTATAAAATTACACCAGAGTCATATAGACATTTTTCTCCACAGGAGTTAAGGGATAAAAAAGCAGATCTTGGTATAAAATTTATTTAGTGCTAGGGCTCTTTTAAGATTTTCTTTTACACAGCACACAAACTCAAAGAGACCTAAGGAGAATCAAACTGAGTTTGTGGTCAAGTCTGAAACAGAATACACTAATCTACTCAAATCCACACTCTTAATATTAAAAGGTAGTACTTCCCATTATAAATACCATTATCAATTCAGCATGGTCAGTTCAGCCTCAAACTTCACATTTGCCTTTTGTTATTCTCCGTTTTTGACTGTCATCTAAAATACAGAGCTATCTTTGGGCTGATTTTATGGAACTCAAATAATTTTGTACCAAATATTGGCTGACTGAAACACTAAGCTATAAGCTATGTACTCACAGAAACAATACTGGTTTCATCCTTTGATTTGCGCAGATATCCTCTATGTAAATATTGCTGGCATTATGAAAGTGTAAATTTCTAGATATCTGGTCCCCCATTTCTACTCATCTGAAAATCTCCCTGCAACCTCTAGAGAGAATTATGCACTGAATTAAGATTGGGATTTGAAACAACCAAAGCAGGCCCATGATAAATATTTGAAAACATTAGAGAGAGCTGAATCTGAAACCCCAATTCACCCATGGTTTTAGCTCTTCTGACTGGATGCCTGAATTGGGTTTCCATGACAAAGTTTTAGTAACAAGGGAACCTAAAGGGGTGGCTTCTCTGTGAAGCTGCTGGAAGTTTTCCCTGATGCCTGCCATATTCAAGATGGACCTGCTACTGCTCAGGAATGACCCCATCAGCATGGGCGGTAGCACTCTGGGATGACATATTCAAGAAGTGGAGAAAAAACTTGTGCAACAGCGACTGCAGCTAGAGAAAGGAATCTGAGATAAACATCCCTGCAGATCCCTGGATTAGTGAAGAAGGAGAGGGAGAAGGTGTTTCAGGTGCCAGAGCAGAGATTCCCCTGTAGCCCATGCTGGAGACCACAATGAGGTAGGAGTGGAGACCCACAGTGAGGCAAAGATCCATCTTCAGCCCATGGAGGACCAAGCCCTGGATCAGGTGAGTGCCTCAAGGAGGCAGTGCCTCTGTGGGAAGCCCATGTTCTGTCTCCATCGAGAGAGGAGCCCGTATTGATGCAGGTTTGCTGGCAGGAATTGTGACCCTATTTGCAACCCACACTGGAACAATCTATTCCTGAAGGACTGTACCCCATGGAAAAGAGGAACCCATGCTGGAGCAGGGGAAGAGTTGAGGAGTCCTCTTTTGAGAAGGAAGGAGCAGCAGAGACAACATGTGATGAACTAAGCACAGCCTGCTTTTACCATCCCCATCGGTCACTGTAGGGAAGAGGTACAAAATCTTCTGTGAAGTAATCTTCTGTGAAACATGTCGGAGTAGTGGGGAGGACTTTGTTAGGTTTGGGTTTATTCCTCATTTCCATACTCTGATTTCATTGGCAATAAATTAAACTAATGTCCCCAAATTGGATGTACATTACCCATGATGGTAACCAGTGAATTATCTCTCTGTCCTTGTCTTGACCTGTGGGCCTTTCCTTATATTTTCTCTCTCCTGTTCAGTTAGGAACAGAAATGATACAGTGGTGTTGGTGGGCACCTGGTGCCAGAGTCAACTCCCAACAATGCCTAACACAAAGCCTTCTACTAGGCATCAATGATCACATTTTCCCTTCAGGAATGGATGATTGGCTATTTTCTTTTTAAGCACAGGTGGAGGGAAATGTGAAGGTGACAACAATACATTGTTTCTGACAGCTGTTTAATGGAAAACACATAAACAGTCCTAGGAAATATGAGGTTTCCCAAAGAACAGTGCCCTATTAGCCACTGGAGCAACAGCACTTCCTCTGGAGCTTGCCCTTCCAGGGCCCAGGAGCCCCACATTCATTTTCTTCTTTTATTCACAAGTGACTTCGTTTCAAATGAATGACAGAAAACCAGTGCTATTCAAGGTTGTTTTGTTATTATGGTGTCACTTTAAGAAGGCAAGAAATGATGGTTTATGTCTTCTCAAGCAGAAGAGGACCTAGAACCTGTCACCCACTTCCCATAAATGAAACCTGATTATTGGTTACTTTAAAGTGCAGTCTTGCACTCTATCAAATGGTTTTGAATGACAACAGCTATGATTCTTTTCTTTCATGTTGAAGTCTGGGTAAAACATTAGACCATGTTAGACCATTAGACTAATAAATGAGAATCATAAGGGGACATAGCCCCCGAGACAACTCACCTATAATTTCCAAACAGACAAGTATTTAGAAGGTTGCAGTTTTCTATAGGTATGCAATAATCATTTTCCACATGATCAGAATAATTTTATTAGCTAAAAAAAGGAGTCTCCAGGTGGTTTATAATAGTTTCTGAAACTTATATCTCACATGTCTGTGTCTTATATTCCTTGCAACTTTTAGAGAAACAAGATAGCATTCAGGAGATCAGATTTCCCTTGTGAGAGACAACCTGTCCTTTAGTGTCTATGCAAGCTGATCTCTGTGGATTTATCAGAAACATAAATAATACCTTGACTCTCTGGAGATCACACCTCCTAGTTGCTGCAAAAGTCAGATGTACTTCCTTGCTGATGGAGTATAATCATGTACATTTCCTTTCATTGTATAAACACCTATAATTCACTTTAACACTAATCTGTGCTCCTAAGACCTGTATTCAAAACTCTCAAACAGTAAATCTTACTAGAACTCAAGTAAAGGTAACTCTAATCTATTTGCCATCTTGAGCTTAATCCCTCTTCAGCCACCAACACAAAAATTGGAGAATTCCTTTGAAAGAAATATTTTTTTCTGCTTCTGCTCTCCATATGATCAGTTGCAAGTGTCTGCTCTCCATTCCAGATCAGCTTCCCAGAGAGGGTTAGGCGACATTTTCGTGCTATTTCCTCTCTTTAAAAAGACCTTACACTAGGAGTAGTCTTCATTTCAAATACTTTCTAATGAGAAGGGAGTAAGATTCACAGTGCGGATTTTAATGTATGCAATGAAGGATATGATGGATGGTTGTAATGGATGTAATGAAGGAACAACTGCTGCAGAAAGACATAATTTCTTTTTAAAAACATCAGAATAACTTTGCCCGTCTTTTAGAAATACGGTAAATAATTTAAAACACGCGAACCATAGTTGCTTATGCAGGTTATTATGTTAGCCAAATCAACAACCTGCATAATTTTTACTAAATAATCTCTCCTAGAGTAATAAGGAATTCCACCTAGCGCTTTGGAATTATGATAAATTTGTGACAAAGCATATTCTAAAAAGGTAATCTCACTCTTTCCTGGTAAATAAACAGCAGTGTCACTTGGGATTGACAAAACTTCAGCTTGTCTTAAGCACTACAGAATCGACTTCTGCAGAACCTAATCAAACTTGCTAATCAGGGAGTTTGTGATGCAAGGCTTGAGATTCTTTCACATGTAGTTGCAAAGTCAGAAACACAAATTACACCTGCATAAACAAAGGCTAAGCTTAAGAAGGCTGTGGGAAGAGCTTGCCAGCAATATGATTTGATTTTGTCTCTACCCATGCTTCTGTGCCTCAGAACATAACATGCATTCACAACAGACTAACTTCAAGGCAGTACATCACTCTAAATAACAATTCTCTTTTTTATTATCAGTTTAAGTCACAAACATAACATTAAACTTTTTTTTTGTCTCTGAATTATTAAATTTAGAGTGTTGGTGCACCAGTTCAAGGTAACTAAACAGCTTTATTATATCAACAATAGCCTTGCAAGATATCCTCATTGTATTCTGCAGGACTTAATTTAAGGAGAAGATACTGTGAAACGTTCTATTTTTCTCTATTTTAGAGAGCCATAATCAGATAAATAGTGAGAAGACACAAAAGGAGAACTCTGAGATCCTGTGGGAGCAAGAGCAGGAGCCATACTCTTAATCTAATGGGATGTATTTCAGTATAGTGTACAAAAAATAGGTATCTCTTTGTACTAACAATGCAGCAATCTCAGGAGCACTTGTCTATGTAGCATGCTGAATATTTATCCTTATTTGTCAAGAGTTTTTAAACAGCATATTGTTATTGCACATGTGCATAGCAGTTTATCAAATAAAAGAGGAATGATCTTCTAAATGAACCCCCTTTGAATTGAACTTTTAAAATGCCGTATCCTATCTTCAGTGGAAGCACAAGATCCACTTTAATAACTAATATTAAGTGATAGCATGTAGAACACAACAAAAACAAAGGAAGTAAATCTTCTACTCTTTCCATTTTACAGCTTTTTAAAATAGAGACTAAACCCCTAATTTTGTTGTTGGTAGAGTCAGAGAACTCACAGCTCTAGGTGCGAAATGAGAGGAAGCTCTACTGCAATCAAAAATGAACAATAGACTTAAATAGCACTGAAGGCATGAAAATAGCTGGCTACAAGCCCAGAATCTATAAATAGTACTAAACTTCTTCATCATAACTCCACTGATGATGACAACATCATCAGGAAATGAAAACAGCAAAAGCAGGGAAAGAATAAAAGCAATGGACCTCAGGAATGAAAGGCCGAGATATTTACAGAGCAAGCTGCTCAAGTTTGACAGTAATCCTAGGGTGGGAAAGCAGCAATGGCAACTAATAATGCCATGAGTCCTACAACATAGCTTTTCTAGTGAAGGAGGACAGTAAAAGAAATGGAACCAGTCCACTAAAGAGTTAGTGTTATTGGTGCAGATTCTTAATTTTTATGAGAATGTTGTAATGTAATGTTTATCATTTGTCTTGAGCATGATGAATGCAGTATGTGATTTATACAAACAAAATATTTTACTTAACACAGGAGTTATGACATACCCTTCCTTCCCTTTTCCATGTAAATCCCTTTAACTTTTAAACAAAACCAGAAATAACATCAATACTACACAGATTTTTTTATTATTATTATTTTTTGATTTATTTTTGAGTTCTCTTCATTCAGCTTAAGAATGCAGAACTACAAACTCTGGAACAATGTGATCATTTGCACAAATAAAAATAGCTCAAAATTACAGCAATCTATAGGGTAACAACTGACTGCAGAGAAAAAATTCCCCTGTAAAAATACAATGTGACTGAAAGAAGACCTAGAGAGAAAATTCAGTTCACATTGATGAAAGACAGACTGCACAAAATATGTTCAAAATAAAACAAAACAGGAACATGTTCCAGTGCTATGCTACTCAGATCTGATCTCAAATCCAGACAGGAAGCATGAAGATTTATCATATATACTCATAAACTTGAGAATGTTGTTTAATTTTTTCATCATTCCCAATTAATTTCTGAAATCTTGCT
Source organism: Polioptila caerulea (assembly GCA_013397295.1). Lineage (NCBI taxonomy): Eukaryota > Metazoa > Chordata > Aves > Passeriformes > Certhiidae > Polioptila > Polioptila caerulea. Next base: position 44,258 of record VYXF01006614.1, read on the forward strand.
CCCTTTGATTAAAAATTTAGTCTACAATATTTTCGGGGAAGGGGGAGGGCTATTTTCAAAGTGAGACATTGCTTAACATGAAAAAAGGTGACAGATTCCGGATGTCAGTATTCAAATCCACGTGGGCTGCATGATTGAAACTTTCTCCCCAACAAATGCTCCTCCTACTGAAAAAAACCCAGACCTCAGACTGCAAAGAATGTACAGGCAGTCCCAAAAAGATGCTTTTCCCCCGTTACTTTGAGCATTCAACCCTTAAACCAGCGCTTAGAAGCATGGTATTTACTTGAAGTATTTGGGAGCATCAGCAGTTTGGTGCACATCTGCTGAAGGGCTAAGCTGAACACTGGCTTGCCCCCCTTTATACACACCTATAGACCCGGTCTGGGGGAGGTAAAAATGGGATTTTGAGGGGGAAGCAAAGACAAAATCTTGGTGGGAAACTTAGAAGATGCCAATATTTTGCACAGTTGAGATTACCTAGTTGGTAGGTATCCTTATTAGTTAACCCATTCCATCAAAAGGGATGGGTTTTGGCTTTGTAGAGTACTAGTTCCAGAGTGTGAAAAGCTGTGTCCTGGTTCAGGGCAAAGTTGGGAGAGAATCTCCAAAGGGAGCCTCTCCAGAAAGTAAACCCACACGGGCCCCTCCCTCCAACCGGTTTGAGAAGAATTCCTCAGAGAGAAGTGGAAAGAACCTGTTTATTTAACAGGCACAGCACCCCCAGCATACAAAATGAACAATACCAGTTGACACCACTCTTCCACTGCTCTGAAAAAGATGACAGATTCAGACAGTCTCTCTTGGGCGTGGTCACTCTGTTACCACTCCCTCCGACGCTGGGGCAGCCGCTTGCAGGCCACAGGGTGCAAACGCTCGGTATTCCCAGGTCCCAGTCCAGAGCAGGTTCGGGTAGGTCCAACAAAGGGAAAGGAGAAACAGTCCAGGAAGAAATTTGGACTGTTTAGCTAAACTAGCTAATGAACAGAAGCAAGAGCAAGCAGAAGCAAAGCAGAAGCAAAAGCGAGAGCAAAAGCGAAAAGCAAAAGCAAGAGCAAAAAAATACCAGAAAACAGCACCAGGTACTGCCCTGTCTCTGCCGGTGTCCCGCCAGCCATGGGGGAGAGGCTGAGAGCAAAACCCAAACAAAACATTTGCTCTTCAGAGCCCATCTTAAAGGCACCGAACATGGTATCCAGCATAAATAGCACACACGAATGGGGATACAAGCATCATAACGTCACCCTAGGACAAGCTGAAAGAGCATGTAAACAGAAACAGATTTTCAAATGAGAGTTGAAAATAATATTTCTTTTATTTATAAAAAATAATTATTTCTTATAATTCAGAAGACCCACTGCTTTCAACAATGCCCCTATTTTGTGACACATTACTGCAGGAGACTTTTGGATAAGATGTAGTCAGGTAGACATTATATTCTCAAGGAACTTTCTGTTCTGTATGCCTTTGTTCTGAAGATGTCACTTACTGGGGTTGACTCTGGAACAGGAAGACTTTTGGCTTGAAATTATCAGCTTTAGACATTGTTGTATTCAGAGAGCTTCATCAGAGGTGTGCGTCGTAATACCAAATCAGTATTATGAAGCTACTGAAATTAAAAAACAAATGAAATGTCAAATGAAAAGGTTGGAAGCAGTTGGTAGCCTCTAATATTTGAAAACATAGTATCAAAAGTATAATTTGTCTAAAAAGTTCATGTAATACAATAATTTTATTATGACCTTCCCTATTTATTTAAATAATAACCACATGAATAAAAATTGAGATATAATAAAAAAAAAATTTAAAAGAAATTGAAAATACTGATCCCATGTGCATACAAATGCAGTGGACCGGAATCTGACTTTCCTGCTGGGTGAGGTGAAAAGGCTCAGACTTCATGGTCTACAGCAGCATTCTTGATGGAAACATAACAAAACAGACTGAGAAGCACATTCATTTTTCTGAATTTCTGGAGGCTGTGGCATAGCTGAAAGGAGATTTTAGTGAGGTGGAGGTTGGTCTCTTTAAGGAAACAAGGGACAATAAGACAGGAAATGGCTAGAAGTTGCACAAGAGAGGGTTTAGATTAGATACTAGGAGAAATTTCTTCCCTGAAAGGGTAGTCAGCCACTGGAACAAAATACCCAAGGAAGTGGTGGTGTTGCCATCCCTGGAAGTCTTCAAAAATGTGTGGACGTGGAACTTGGGGTTATGATTTAGTGGTGACCACAGCAGCGCTGGCTTAACAGTTAAACTCAACAGTCTTGGAGGTCAATTCTAACCTTAGCAGTTCTATGATTTAATGATAGTTTCACTCCTGAGACAATAGAGAGTTCTCACAGAGGTGCTGTTATTAATGACCAAAGTTGAAGAGGTTCAAATTTCTGCTTTTTCTACTGGAAATCAGCTGAACATGTGCACTCCTACACCTGGTTTCCAGCAGAAGCTGAGGAAACTCAAGCAAGTATCTTAAAGTCATTGCCCTTATCTCTAGTGTCTAGGTAAACATTTTCATAAATTACTCGGGTAGTAAAGTGTTCTTGAGGGAACAGAGAGCAGATTTAAATGTAAAAACAACAGTGTGTGTCTAAGCAGTCAGAGACACAAGCACATTTTACTTTCAAAAATATTCCAGAAAGGTGTAATCTAAATATTACCCATAAAAACTTCATCTAAAGAAATTAGCATATATCAAGTGCCAAGCTGTGAAAGCTAGAAATCTGTATCTTGCTACTACAATTCCATAATTTACGGCAAAACAATGCTAATACAATGCCCTAACAGCAATACAGTGTCATTAGGATCATCGAGACTGCAAATATTTTCCAGGACATTGATCTACCTATGGTGGAAAAAAAAAAAAAAAAAAACTTAAAAAAAATAGAAAAGTGTTTTTGTATCCCAGTATTTTTGTATCAATTTGACAGAGCCAGACAATCCTTCAACTTGTAAGAACAGTTTAGGAACCTTTAATTCTCCTCATCCCCTCAGAAAAGATGGCGCCTTGCCAAAGAGGAACAGGTTTTGTGCTAAGCCTCTGCTTAGACTGCATTCCTGCTACCAGATCTTCCTGCCAGAGGCATCAGTAGGATTTGAAAGCAAGGGCTGTGGGCCACAGATAGAAATTCAATATTTTTTTGGAGAAAAAGATAAGCCCCGGGAGTTCTGTGTTTTACTGCTCTCTTCATTGTGGAGAGTGGCACTTGATGTGATCCTCACTGTTGAGCATGACACAATACATTTCAGAGCTAAAACTATTGGACTGTAGCTAGATTTTGCTTTAGGGTGGAAATAGG
>VYXF01006614.1:57358-59858 GCA_013397295.1 Polioptila caerulea
AAAAAAAAAAAAAAAAGATAAAAAAGCAAAGTCATAAATGCATTTCTTGTTTCTAATCACCAGATGAAATACAATTAATACTTTTTTTCCCAAAACATAGAGAGAGAAAAAGAGGGAAGAAAAATCTAACAAGGTAATGACAGAACACACCCTACCTCAAATACCCTTTGGTACTGCTGTGTGAGTTTAACTCTGGATTGTTTCCTAATTATTACAGAGGGGGAAAAAAGGACTATCAAAGCCAACTTAATTTGCCTCAACTAGGAGCATACCAATGAGTGAATATCTTCCTGATTAAAGGACTGATGTAAAAGATTAGTGTATTTAGCATAAAATCAGCTGTGGCCAGCTCTGGAAATGTCAGCGCTGTATCAGACTGTCTGTCTATCCTCTGTGCACTCAAAGTACATCTTCAGAATTGTTGATGGCACTATTACAGATAGAGGCACCCCGCTTAGTGCAGCTGGCATTGAGTGCTGCACTTTTTAATAGAGGCAGCTAGACAAGACCCCTAGATTACACATCGACCCCTATAACTTGAAACTCTAAGGAGAAAGCTGACCAGACAAGCAGTTATGATGATCTATTCAAAGTGGTTGAATAGTCTCTTTTTTTTGTGTGGAATAAACGTACATGAATGAACCTTTGCTTGCAATCCTACAGAGTCTGCAACCCCCTCCTACTGTTGTCACCTCCCTTCCTCCCTTCTCTTCCCTCTCTGTACTGCCATTAAAAGATAAATGGAGGAGGGGGAAGGGAAGAAGGAAAAAAAAATATTCTCTTAGTCTATTTCAGGTACTTTGAGGGGAAAAATTCAAATACAGGTGCACCAATTGAATGCCACTATAGGGCTTTGGATGTGAGTGTGATGCGTTTGTCTGCAGAACTTGAGAACTTCACCCATGCTAGTTGCTTGACACAAAGTGGGTTGAGAGGAGTGTCCCTGAGAGAGATCAAGTCCACTTCAAACTCAGAAAGCCTTTTTTTTTCCCCAGCTCTGTTCTCTTAGCTCCTCCTTTTGTTATACTTCAGTGTGTGTTTTCCTATTCCGCCCCTCAGTAGTGACACTGAATGTAGATGAGGAGTTACAAAACTGAAGGAAATTACCACCATTCGATAATTTTAAGTGATACCACAATACATTGGTAATGCTTTTCAGCATGACTTCAGGTATATCAGATATATACTTCAAGGACTTTGGTAACTGCCATGACCAGAGTAGACATGATTATCTACTCTGGTCATGGCAGTTTCCAAAGTTTTATTGGTATATCTGTGTCAAAATGTCCAACATTTCCATTCTTTGGGTTTAGTTTTTTGCGCATAATTTCTATTTTTTGCTTGAATTACTTTCAACAATATCTTTACTTAAGCCAAATTTACTAAAATATTTCAACATATTTATCTTCCCTAAAAATAAATTCCTCACTCACTTTGCATCCAATAAATAAGCAGGAAAATAAAATCTAAACTCTAAGTAAAAATTTCTATGTAATTACAAAAATTCAGATGTGAATTATGCACAAGTTTTAACTGGAACTGAGTTATTTTAATAATAAAAGTAGTTATTATTCATAATATTAAACAAAAATATCAGCTGTAATACTATAGAATGTTTAATCTCTTTGCAACAATATTGAAAAATTAATTAACACTGCAATATTTATAAATATAAACAGCTTTTATGCTGGAATGAAAGGCTTAAATCCAGTATTTATGAAATTTCATAAAATTCTATTTCCTTTTTGGTCTTTTAGTCTTCTTGCCAGTCTAATTATGACATTTAATCTATATGATCATTATTAATCACTGACCATTATACTTTTACCTATAAATTTCTATGTCTGGTTCACTTTTACGAAAAAAATTCTGAACTTGGATACAATACACAACTACAACTGCACTTAGCTTAGAAAATCTATTTTAAGAACCCAATTATGGGACAATTCAGCAAGAGATTCCACTCATAAATTTGGCAGCCAAAGCCATCAACCCCTATATATCTTATACGGTCCATTGGATGATGGTTAAAAAATAAAGTGATGTCAGGGAGGGTATGACACATTGAACTGAGGACTTAAATCTCTTTGGCTCTTCTGCACCTTTGTTGTCTGAACTGAACTTGGATAAGCTGCCTGTTCAGGACTCACAGTCAATTATCACTGATAATTTTTTCAGCTATAAAATGACTGTAGCTCATATTCCAACTATTGAAACACTGAGCCAAATTATCATAATTGGCATCAATAATCATTTTGCATTGGTAGAGACCTGTTTGAACAATGTGTTGCCATATTAAATCTTCTGAATTCAGTTCCAGCATATTAAATATCAAAACCATGTGCATAGATGGAAAATCAGAACATTTTCCTCAGAAATGATCTTATTTAAGAGTCAAAGTTATGGAATTTGTCAGTGCATGTGTTCATGTTGTCATATTTCCGCATCATTAGATACAGTCTGTAACAGTAACTAGGAAACAGAGGCTTCTTGTACAAAA
>VYXF01006614.1:64858-125363 GCA_013397295.1 Polioptila caerulea
CCCCTTCCTTTTTTGTTCATTTGTATGTTTTTGTTGAACATCACGGTAGGAAAGCAGGGAATGAGAGATTCTTATTTCATAGTTTTGCAATCAATTTACTACAAATAATAAAGCAATAAGCGATTCCACTTTTAAACATACACATACACTTTTAACAAAGTTGGAAAGATGAACAATATTTTTCCATTTGTGCTATTAAGATGTACTTCAGCAAACAGCAATGTTTTATAATTGGTTCCAGTTTGCAAGAGAAAAAACACGTATTTTTTTAAATGCACTTCAATAGTAACCAATTAAACAAATAGCATTTTCTTCCTTTTCTACATTTCTTTTCCTTTATTATTTTGATCTTACAGAGTAGACTGAACAAAATGTAAACTCTAAAATATGTAAATGTGGAGGCTTCCTCATTCTATGATTAAGTTTCCAAATTTTTCCTTCAGCATCACATTAAACAGGTTGGAGGCTCTCAGTCCAGCTGAATCCTTTGTTGATAGCAGTCAAAAACACACCTCCCCAAAGCCTCCACTACAGCTACTTTCTCCTATTAAAAAAAAAAAAAAAAAAGAGAGAGAGAGAGAAAAAAAGAAGAAAAAAGAAAAGGACTCAGTACAATTCAGCTTGATATATAATCTGTTCAAGGGTGGTATAGACTAAGCATGTATGGACACATTTTCTTCTCATCCTGAAAGAGGCTGCATCTCCAGGTCAGGACTGTTGTTAGTGACAGGGAGGTAAAAGGGAAGTCCACTTAGCCAATGTCTTGCTTAGACTGTAATAAAGTGTGCACTAACGAAAGAATACACTTCATGATATTCCTCTTCTAAAGCTATCATTTGAGAAGAAAGAATTACTTTTTTTCTATATAAATAGTATGAAATGCTTTTAATTTAATGGGTATTTTAGCATAATTTTTCTGCACTTGACTAGCATATTTACAGTTGTCTTTGGATCACATAAATATTATTTTATGATGGGTTTACATAATTTTAAAATCTTTGTATTACCAGCATTATTCCTGCATCAATTCTTTCTTAATAATTGCTTCAGGAAGCACTATTATTAATTACCAAAAATTAGAAATTATAATTATACAGTGAGGACACACTTAAAACATTGTTACAAAGACACCAAAAGGTAAAAATCCTTTACTTCCTACAAAAATATTTTACAAAACATTCTAAAATTCACAGGACTTTAATAGGCTTTTTATTTATCTGACACTACTCTCCATACACATGAATCATATACTAAGAAATATATAATTCACTTTATATACATATATGCAGATATCTATAAAAAAACATTTACATGCATAGAGCATGCAGTCCATTTGACTGCAAATGGACCAAAAGTGTTTAAAAATATATGTTATGGGCTTGTTTACAAAATACTAAGTAGTGAAATCATCAAATCATGTTTCTAAGTAGTGCTAATGCACCCTCTGTTGTCATGAATATATTTAGGGTTCATTTCTGCAAACGTGTAAATTTACTGACAGAAGTAGTCAAATTTAAGTCAACTTATATTTTAGCAAATTGAATTATTAATTTGCATATATCTTCTGGAAATCAGGTCTTTACACTTGTAATAACAAATTTGAACTTTCTCTTTGCAATCAGATCTAATGCAAAAAGATTCATTTCAAGTCTACAAGGCTCTCTCTGGGACCTATTTAAAAATCCTTCTGTTTAAAGCTCATCTTTACTTATTTTTTTCACATATAAAGGTCATTTTCTAGTTCACTTAAAAATATTATTCAAAGAAGTAATTCTCAAAAAATATAGTTTAATGTATTAAATGGTTAAAGTATTTTATTATTGTTTTATAAATGAATATAAAGATTTACTCTGACCTGGCACAGACATGCACACTGATGAAAAAGATCTCCTCCAACTACTCAAATTACAATTCCTCTATAAAATGTTAAAAAAAAAAAAAAAAAAGTGGCGTAAATTTTCAGTTCTTTTTATAAACATTAAGATCACAGGATTTTGAAAGGACAAGCAGCTTAGATTAGTGAAAGATTTTTCATTTTTTACATAATGGTTCTACTCAGCTGTAATTTGCTTTACTAGAATGCTGTAAAGTTCTCTCTCAGCTCTGATGTACTGTATAAAACATTTCTTAACTCATTAATGTCAAATATAAATTAGTTTTATATTGGAATTTTAACAAACCAGACTCCACAGGCAACATAAAAAGCTAGACTATTGTCAGAAATGGTGTAAAGCCGAATGCAAATTTAACCCAGGTATCATTTATCATAAAAGACACACAGACATAAAAAAAGACACATTGCACTTTCTTGGATGTCCTGAAAATATTGCTGAATACTATGCAACACGATTAGTAAGTAGAATTTTGAAAACAAAAAAACAGAGATGAAAAAATGCAACTGTTTTAATTGAGCCAATATAAAGTGATTGTGCCCATGTTATTAAAATATTTTTCTTAGATATAACAATTCTGGACTCTGACTAATATGCAGTATTGGAGTGCCCCGAATATGATTTTTCCACTTGTATATCCTTTGAATATCTGAGCAAGCATGTTGTATTGTATTAATATCATAATTCAAAAGGAAATTTATTAAGCCTCCCCCCTCCCAGTATTCCCATTATAGCTAAAAGTTGCAAATTCTATATGGCAGAGCCTAGACAGTAATATCAAATTTTAATAACAATTTCTCTTCTTCAGTCAATGTTATACTGAAGAAAAGCATAAATTGCTGTGACTGACCGTTAGTTGTTAGAGAAGCAATCTGACTTCTCCACACCCTTATTTCAGTGTATCTGCTCTGTCCCTCAGCTGTATTAATGATAGCATGAAAGGTCACATGATAAACGAGTGACAAAAATATCAAAACATATTAGCCTGTAGCTTTGTTATCAGTGTATGGCAGATATGACAGAAAATTGTATTTTTCCCCTGAATAATTTTGTGTTACATTTTGCTGGCTAGGCAGAGTGAATTAGGGAGAAATTTCTGCCTCTGACTGTTTGTCTCTTTTTCTGACATACTTGAAGTAATAATATACATTAATAATAGGGAGTAGGCACAGGGAAGAGGTAAAAATTCAGGGACAGACTGTCTGTTTCAATTCTACAAGGTGCTATCCTTGTTTCTTTTGCAATACAAATTTTGTTAAAAAATATGCACAGCATAGAATCTTATTAATGTTACTGCTAATGATCTGCTGTATATTATGGATATAACAACAGGAAGATGCAGGAAAAAGAGAAATATAAAAATAACTTTAAAGTAATGAGGTTATGTTTCCACCCAGTTGTACTTCTCACCAGTATAAATGCACATACTCACTAATTAAATAAAGGCAAGCACCAACAATGTTCATTGTGACAGAGACCTAGTAATTATGAATTAGAGACAGATATTACTCCTGCTGGTTTAAAGGCTGGCAGCAGTTGCAGTCCCTGGGGAGATGAGGTTAGCAATCTTTGAAAGAGAAAATAGAAATTGGCGGGAGCTTAATATCTTATGGTCTATCGGTCTCCATGGTCAGGCCATATCCAAGTTCCCTTTGCTGCTGGCAAACAGCATCAGTGGCAACTCAGTCCTTAAGCTCCTAGCAGATCAAAAGCTGTTGAATAGAACTGTTCTGAAAGACACAAAGAGAGGATCACAAGCCCAACATGAAAAGTTATATAATTAAAACCTTAATAAACTGATAGCACATACATATAGATGGAATATTAGTGATGTACTGCAACACATGTAAAGTGTGAATAAAAACGAGAGTGCATTGCTTTCAATGAGCAAGCAGCAGTGGAAAGAAACAGAAAGTCTTTGAGTCTTAACTGAAATTTCAAACTGATTTTTATGAACTTTCTCCAATATTTTGTTGATTTTTTTATTTTCAATATTATTCATTTATGTGCAGTTCCATATTTCTAATTGTTTTGTGAGAAAAGAACTGCAGAAATGTCTGAAACAAAAAAAGTTCTTGCAGTATTTATGACCTGATTCACAGAAGACCATACCAGAAATCTCATGAGAACAATGTTCTCACATGAGGTTTCCAACCAATTGTACAGACCAACACAATCTGAATAGTTTAAACCTATTCCCATACTCCAACCTTTGAGATATGTATCTTATCACAAATGCCTTGTTGTATTGTGCAGAAACTGTGGAGTGAAATAAGGGAGTGTGTTATATCCACCAGAAACTGTGAGTGGATAAGGCAGTAGCAAAGTCTGGAATTTTATTGGAACTGTCCAATTTATAAGTCAGACTTTTTGTCTTTTTTTCCCATTTAAAAAAAAAATTAATTTTTTTTTAATTGATACATAACTCTGGAAGGAAATTCTGTTATTATTTAAATACAAAAATACACATCTATTAGTCAAGGCATGGTACAAACAAATGAGAAGAGTCAACCTTTGCCCCAAAGAACTTACAACTTAAATAATTCTTATTTTTGTTTTTAATGTTATACCTGGCAATATATTCAAGAGAGTGATTATGCATAGGAAAACACCTCCCACTGCCTGCCCCCAGATATCTCTCCATCCTGGAATACTTGGTACTTTTTCAGGTAGAGTTCAAGCTCCTTTCCTCTTGCTTTTGACATACCTCATACTGTTTGTCAATATTCATATTAAGCCCCAATTCCATTGTTCCAAGATCCAATTTATACTTAATCAAAAGTCAGGGTTCTGCTTGGAATGTCTCAATAAGACCATATTAAATTTCATTTTGTTCTTCTGCTATTTATCTCACACCCTTCTCCCTCTGTTTTGGAGTTATTTAAATAACCAAAATATTTTATTTCTTTGCCAGACTCATTTTGCACTTCTGCATCTCCTGAGTTTCTCTCTCTCTTTCTTTCCACACACATATGTATATTCTTGATTTATATTAATTGCTTCTGCTCAAGACCATCCAAAATTCATACTGATAGCCTCTTTTTCAAAGTTTATGAAGTTTCACTAATCTACAAAGACTTCCATACACAAGAAAGTGGAAACTCAATATAAGCGCTTTTTTTTTTTTTTTAATTCATATCTTTATGTTTTGTATTTAGAGCCAAGGCCCTTTAGCTTTCCAGATGTCTTCTATATAAAGTGTGAGTACACTAAACATACTACTGCACTAATTTCCATTCCTGGCCTTAAAGAATAGTGTTCAAATTGTCTTACATCTAAAACTAGATACTTCTACTGGAAAATTTCTAGATAATTTACGAGACAAAATTAGAAGAAAAATATCACCATTGTCGGAAAGCACCTGATTCTGCCTGAGATACATATTTATACTGCAGAAATACCATTAAACATTCAGGAGCTGAAGCCACAATCATGCTAGAGCTATAAGAGACTGAAGAATAGAGTCATCTATGTCTGTTTTTTTCCATAAGTGAAGATACACACTTCCAGGTCGTTATCATTTCATCCCTACAGCAATTTATATATTACATGAGACAAATTACACCCTAAAATTTCTATTTCTCATCACTGACTACAGAGGGATCCTAGGAGGAACAGCTGAGAGTCTAGCACAAGATGAGAAAAATTCTTGGACTACATGTTCTCTGTCATTGTCTTCTTCATGTTTGTGTTGGTGAGAACAAAAAACAAATTCTCTCTAGAACAGAATAATGGTATGAAGAAAATGTTGCAGTGTTTCATCTTCACTGAGTAAAGTTTATCTTTAAATTGCTTCCATCATCTAAGTTCAGTCAAATTTTCCAGTACTTACCAGACCAGTTTGTTTGTACATCTTGTTAGTCAAAAACTGAAATAAAATTTTAAACAAGCTCAAGTAATAAACACAAGAATTCCTTAGATATATTAAATTGATAGACCCATATATTTGAATATTTTCTGAAAAAAGTACTGTGAACTTGATATCTCTGTCTTTTTATTGACTGTGTTTTTTCTTAACATAATGTAATACTCATTGTAGCAGGACTAAATTATGCTGTTTGTGTGACCACATGACCACATAGTATATCTGAAAACTAATTGATCCTCAAGGACTTTAAATAAGGTCTAAAAATTTCTACTGTCCCAAATATCATTTGACTTCACTGTCCAGGTCATTTCAATACTGACCTGTATCACCGCTTTTTACTAAGAGAATTGCTGATTGTCTTCTAAATCTCATCTTCAACCTACTTCATTGAATGCCCTTCTTGAATATATATTTTCTTTTAGTACATGGAGTTAACTATCAAACTCCCTAATATCACAAAATCATAGAATCACAGAAGAGTTTGGGTTGGAAAGCAACTTAAAGGGTGATCCAGTCCAACCTCCAATACAAAGATACACAGATGCATAGACAGATATTATATAGATACCCTATCTTATGAAGACTCCTGATTTTTTTCAGTAGTGCTCTTTCACAGAAATATTCCTTGTTTAATGTTTATTGTGTAGCTTCACTACCAACATTTCTGAGTCTTAGAGTTCACTCTTCAGTATGGCCACCTAGCTATAACAACAGAAAAATCTTTCATTAGCATGAATCATCATAGCTGGATTGCAACACTTTTTAAGCAGGATCCATACATTTGTTTAACTCCAACTCTTTTGCGGATCAAGTTTCCCTCCAGATAGTTTTCATGTGTTTTAGTCTCTGGCCCCACAGGACCATGATACAAGTCAAGTGATTTGATGGCTTGAGTGATTACTCATGCCAGTTCAATATAGATCTGTTCAAGGGACCTTACAGAACTACTTGGCAAGTTTATGAAAGCTTTTCAGTCAAATTTCCATTTCTATTTAAAAAAACATTCTGATGGAAGTGCTTATGATTTCAGATAGGGAAGAGGCACGAATCTGTACTTATTTTCAGAAATGTTTTGATTTGCACAAGCTGTTGCCAAACAATTCCAAACTTTGCATAGTTCTATCCCACATTATAGCCTTTCCTCCAGTCTCCTGATATTTACATTCTGAAAGAAATTATACATGCTGATTATATACTAGCCAACACTCAGTCAGTCATATTTTCATTTTTCTCTTCACGTGTTTAAACCCAAAATCAAATCGGTTTAGAATATGGAAGTTCCAGCTTCATGTTTTATATCTGAACTTTGTAAGCTAGCAAAACATTTAGTTAATAGGAATATTGACTTTACACATTTCAGTTAAATATAGATTACTTCAATCATTCTCCCATCCTTTTTCAGTCTGATTTGATGGTGCTAAATATTCCTAACATAATTTGAATAACACTTTTTTTTATTCTTGTCGTTTTATGCTACAGAATTCCTCATAGATATTAATAATTTAGATAATTTATCCTATGAAGAATTCTATTTTTATTTTTATTTTCATTATATTGCTTATACTTTACTAGTATTTTCCTGAGAAAAAGATTAAGTTTCATCTTCATTTCTCTCAGAAAGAGTGTCACTCTTTCTTCTCATGCTCTTTGTAAGATTGTCCATTTGGAAGAATGACTGTTTCCTGGTTTTGTTTTTCATTCAGCAAAGTGATACATAGGATAAGAGCTATTCTTGATGAAATAGAATTTCCTTAACAATATCTAAGTTACTCAATAATTATTCAATGGTTTAGTCATATTATTATAAAGAAGTAGGCTGTATCTTATGTGTGTTAAGAGTCCTTAATATATGAGGTATATTTTGAAACTCTAATATAGCTCATTTTGAAACCAGACTTTGAAATTCAGTCAAGGTATTTACCCAAGGAAAAACTATCCAAGTAAAGCTAGCTTATAAGCTCTAAAAATAATTGTTTCTCTTCTCTGACCTAAATTCCTTATGTTAACATGATGTAAAAGTGATAACTGAATTCAATGGGGCTCACAGGAGTTTCAGTATAGCATCAAGACTATCTTTATTAAAATTGTATGGTAGTTGTCAGCCAAAGAGGCTACATTTTGCTCAAATTTTTGTGTAATATTTTACATAATGTAATGAATTATTCTCTCTCTCAGTAGACAGAGTTCCCTGGCACTTGAACACATCCCTGAATCAATGTAATAAGCAAATAAAATTCTGGAGGCTATCATCAGAAATCATCTCATTGCAAGATGACTATCAAATTCCAGATCTAGTTTACTGATATATATTATGCAAAAAACCAAAAAACAAACAAAAAAAAACCCCAAAAAACCCTACAGTCTAAAGTTCTCAAAATTTGTGAAATCTGTGGCTCTGACAGTTGTAAGTGGTCTTCTCCCAGCTCACATCTGGGCATGCCTGTTTTTTACACATCCTTAATCTTAAATGTGACATTCAAAAAAACGCCCTGGACCTTCCCATTGTACCAGATCTTGTCCCAGGAAAGTATCTGCCTATTTCACCCTGTGCAGGAGTGTCCTCCAATCTGTTTAGAGTTCCTCTTCTGTTCATAATCATGAAAATATCTTGGAAGCATTATTTAACACTGCGACTATGAAGAGTTTGATATGTGGTACTATTTTTTAGCTGCACTTCCTTCTCCCTGCTCCATATCTAGTATGTAGGATCTTCATGAGTACTTAAAAGCATCAGTTCAAGATGGGTCAAGCTGAGGTGGATTTTGTCAGCACTTCTTCAAACTGTCCAGTTATCTGCAAATCAATGAGCATGCTGAAACAGGAATCTGAGGTCCAGACTAGTTCTTATTGCACTCCAGGCTAACCTAATAGAGGATTGATGTATTTTAGCCCCTAGTAATACATGTCAAAATAATTGGTGTCTCATATATCCCTATCTGTTTGAGGGAAGACTTTGAACAAGCAGAATGTGAAACATAAGGACGTGTCCACTGGAACCTAACCACATAGTAGAAGCAGACTAGATGTAGCTTTCTCTCATCCTCTTGCCCAGTTTTTCAGTCCCTTCCTCTGAAGTTTCTTTGATAGTTCAGAAGGCCACTGTCTTGGTCACCAGTCTGGAGCAACTTGAGAAGAAGCAAGAGAAAAGTACGTAAGGCAACATTGCACGTCAGTGTGGTGATCATAATGTTTTAATTTGCATACGATCAATACTTTGGTAAAGGGCTGCATCAATAAGTCTTTCTCTCCTGGAATCCAAATCCGTCATTAAGTGTTGTGAATATATCTTGGAATACCTTCCTAGACTGGATTTTAAATAGGCCTTTTTTTGTAAAAAGGCCTCACTTTTGACTGAGCAAAGGTCACAGAGGTTGTAGGTAGGCACAGCATTTGCATATTACATATTTCACAGATAAAGCAACAGAATTCTCTACAAAATTTTGAGTACTAGTTTGCTAGATCTAAATGTAAGTTATAAAAATAGAAGTGCTAATGGTCTCACCACATCTGTAGGCAATATTCACCCATATACCTTGCTTCCGAGGGAAAAGATTCTTTTTTAGTTCATTGAAAAAGAAAAATCTCGGAATCCTTAATATGTAGCTGTTATTTATTTAGACAATGTAACTGGTCTGAGCACCCATGATCATATTCTGAAGCATTCTAGAGCAGGCAGGAAGTGAGTTATCCATTCCTAATTGCACATGCCTGTGAAATATGTTTTAAATTGTCAAAATCAAGAATCATGGTATACAAATCCGTGAATGATGAATGCAGTACTCTTTGCTGCCTGTGGTTACCACTCCAGCATTTCTCATCTCAAGTGCCTATGAAACAATGGAAGGTGAGTGGCCAGATTCCAATGAGCAAGAAGATAAATGTCTTATCAGAGACTATCAGAGGCAAGTTTCATGTCAGAAAATTCTTTGAGTCCTATTGGTCATCCATGGACTTGAGGACAATATTTTCCAGCGGATAAAAATCACCTTGTCTCAGAAGCAACGTGACGTAAGGAAACATAAGGAGCACTATGAGTAGGATGTTTTGTGTTGTCATGTAGCGTCTGCAGACTGAAAACCAACTATGTGGCAAAACCAGAAATGACACAGAGGGGTTAAAGGCATTTCTATCACTACAAATGCAGCACTGGTGGGTAGTGAGCAAGAAAAGGAAGGAGGGTTGTAAGATATTATTAGTGGCAACCAACAAGGGTGCTACTAGACTCGTGTTGAAATGATATGTTAGAGTGAAGCATAGAGGCACTTGGAGGATATGGAAATCACAGCTTTGCACCTTCATAAAGGGTGTTGTACAGGGCAGAAGTGATCTGAAGCATACAGATCAGGCAACAGTATTTTAAGGATTTTGGCTTATTCAGACAAGATCCGGTATGACTATTCAAGACAGCATTGGATAGAGCAAAAGGTCTCACAAGCCTATTAGCAATGTCTCCAGACATGCAGTTTTCTAACAATGTTACACATTCAAGAAGAAAGCTTGTTTTCTGGGAAGAAAAGTTTATTAAATCAAGTTCTGACCTTTTGAAGCTTACAGAGGCACAGTTCTCCACTTAAACACACACACAAACAACATCTCTTACACATGGCTCTATCATCTTCAGTCCCAAATTATACAATGCCAAATTCTCAGACAGACAGCTGTCAGCAAGTAGGACTATTAAAAGTCAACACTGGAACTATTACGTACACAGCAAGCGTACCTGCAAGTACATTTTGTAAGCGTCAAGTTATTGCACAAACTTTACCTGGGTACTCAATATATTCACATTTTCCTATGTGATTCTCGAGTGAGCTGTAACAATAAAGGTGAGATTATAGACCTTGAACACTTCTGCTAATGGAAATAACTTTTATGAGGATATACATTGTTTGTTGTATAAGGTGCAACCCACAGAGGGAAAACACTATCTCTGTCACTGCATCATGCAATGACTTGCAAATGGGCCCAAGACAGTTGGTAGCAGCATTTCCAAGCCAGGTAGACAAGCCTGTTTAGGTGAGTGGCTACAGGGTGGCTACAGGGACCAAGCCTGGGCTTCTAGAGTTAAATGCATCTAGTCATCACTTATGGCAGAATGAGAATTGGAAATTACTACTGTGACACTTACAGATTCATACACTTCTGTGCAGCATCTAGCTACCTAAAAACTACTAATATAAATACTTGCACAAACTTTCCTTAAAGCAGTAGAGTTTTGCCCACTTAATCTAAAGTGTGGGTCAGCACACACTTTAGATTTGATATCATAGGGGCTTCAGGTTCTCTTGGGGTGCATTCAACCTCATGGAAATTAAGTCTCCAAACCAAATGAATAGAAGGCACATTTTTGATAAGTTTAAGAAATAAACTTTGAGGAAACATTTCAGTACAGTTACCCAGGCAAGTAGACTTGAATGCTAAAGGATCTCTACTACCCTTCAAATTTTGCAAGAACCTCAAAGAAATGTGGAAGTTATATATTGTATGCTTCTGGTACATTACACTAGAAATCTAGACCAATAAATTAATTTTTATTTGTCTTAGTATTTTTTAGATGCTGATGCTGTTGCATAGGTTTCTAATTTGAGTGTCTGCTGTCAAGCTGACACTAAAGTAATAAGAATGTCACGGGAACAAAATACTTTATACTTTGAATTATTGGTTGTAAATTTGGTTAGACCATAGATTTTATACAACTGAAAATAACAACATATTAGAATTCGGTTTCTTTGAAGTTCTTTGCTGTCACCAGTAGCATTTCTTAGTTTTAAACAATTTTAAAATTTCATATAAAACATTTTATAAAATTTAATATGTTGTAGTCTATTAAAAAATTAAACTTCACAAAGAAGCCAAGCTCTTCTAACCTAAATAAATAATTCCTACCTTCTTACTTGTGAATAGCATAAAACTATTTCTAAGCTCAGCATGTTTTGACCATCACCTGTGTTCTCCTGTCTGAGAATCTATATGATCATTACTGATCATTTACGTTCTTGATGAAATTATAATAACAGCAATAAAAACTTTAGCATTTCCAAGAGTAATCATTTCATCTAATTCAGTCATCTAAGTTTTCTGTATAGTTAGTAGAAAAGAAAGACTCATTCAGAAAGTGACCTAAACAGTACAAAAATGGAATCTTGTACTGCTCTTCTGGAGATGGCTCTCTCCATCAGCACTGCATAGAACTTCAGAAAACTTCATAGCATAGACATCCAACTTGAAAGTCTACAGTAAATATTGTCAACATGTCTATGTGAACATGTCCACATGCAGAAATTGAGATTGAAATTGCTCCTTACCATCAGTGAATAAGAATCAGCACAAGATTTCTACAGCTTTTCTTTATTTCTTTAAGGCAGTTCTTCTAGTCCAACACTCCAATTCAGAATAAGTTTCACATTGTGCTGCAGGATATGCTAAACCATTTATTTATTTCCATATGTTTTCTCTTGAAAAATCTACTGACTGCACAAATATCATATTTTATATGGTGTTGTATTCCTTATGGTTTTCAATGCACTAAGCCACTCAAAGTGTCTAATAACACCCTTGTCTAAATAAGTCACTTGAATCCAGCTGCTTAAAGCAAAAGTAGAATTTATTCCTAGATCCCTAAATGATGGTTTCTTTACTTTCTTGACTCTAGCATCATGTGACAAGCTGAGTCATCTATGTACATCTAGTACTTATTTTGTATGTCATCACAATATTTACACATTCCCTCCTTACACATGATTATCCTAAAATTATTGTGTGGAGTACTGCTTACCAGTCTTATTCTCTAGTTTTAGATATGGTCCACTAGATTTACAGTCACTCAGGTCTGGCTGAAAAACAAGGGGAAAAAATATTGAGCTTGAAATACTCTATTAAGGAAGCCAAAAGGTCTGTATAGACTTAGTTGTACATCAATTAAATGCAAGAGTCCACAAGTAACTTTATAAGTAAGACCTTAAGAGACAAGTCTATTTGAATTTCATTACAACTGTTTTCAGAGCTTCTTTTATATACTGGAGAGATCAAAATAAGCCATGGAAGAGCAATAAAGAAGAAAATGACAGATTATAAACACCTAATCTGTCCCAGCAAATTTCATAACACGCAGGTGCTCTCACTACAAAAAATTATTCAAAAGCTGCATCCTTAAAAAGAAAAACCTTTCAAAATATTAAGGTAGACTATTTCTGATTAGAGCCTTGTTCATATTACTGAAATTTCTCCACCATAATCTTAGGAGAGTGTGTGAGAGGAGATCAATACATAATAGTGATTATTCATACCAGTAAACACACAAGTAGCAAGCACATGTTCATCTATGAAAAACCCAGACAAGACAGGAGAAATGTAGTTTTGTTCAGGTACATCAAAAATAAAAGGGTTTGCAACACACAAAATTATTCTGATGCACAGTTTTCTCTAAGTTTCTTAACTTCATAATTTGGTATCTTTTTTTAGTTATGAAATGATTCCTTACTCCTCATCTAAACACACACATGATTCCATTCCAAAAATATTTCTATCTTGTAGTTTTTTGGGAGCTTAACATCATCTGAAGGCCAAGACGCTAAACAACTAAAGGGTCCAAAATTGGTCTGGAAAACTTTCTTAGCAATGGATGAAATTTGATAAAGATAGTAAGGTACAACTATAGGTTCTCTGTACTGAGAAAACTACAATAGGAAGGAGGGTCTACAGTCTAGGTCTTTGCAACCTCTACAGAGGTTGCTAATGTGCTGAAACACATACCCTTGCTGCCATAATGCATCATGGGAACAGGCATTGTGATTTCCTTATCTCTACAAATCAGGAGAAATAAAGGAGTGTATATGATCAAAACTGGTTTGAATAGTGGTTAAAATGAGAATCCACTTTGGCTTTATATCCTGACCCAGCACGGCAAGCACTCTATTCCAGTCTTCCTAAAATGTAACATTGCATGCAGAAAGATCCACCTTCACAGCGACTCAACCTCCAGCCTCCACAAAACCAGAAGTTCTAGAGATAAACAAAGAAGCTTATTGGAATAATACAGGAAATAATTAGAATAATTGGAAATAATTGTGTCATTAGATGAGAACTATTCAGTTAACCCCCCCCAAAAATGAAAGTAGTTTTGTGCACAGTTGGTATTTGACTGAGTAGGGATTCACTGGGGATTTATCTCAGGTGATATACAAGAGGTCAGATTACATGATCTATTGAACCTTCTGGCCTTAAACGGTATGAAACAATGAGAGTTTTTATTATATCCAGCCTTGTAGGTCTCTCTCTAACTACAATGCTATAAATTATTAAATATAATAAAAATTTCTAGTCATTTCATCACTATGTTTTCTTAAAGAAAACTAATAAACTCGGTTTTAATATTAGTGAATAAAATGCCTCTTTAAGCTACAATTAGTATAGAAAGAAGTGATCAAAATCATTATAATTTATGAAAAATATTTTATTTAAATGTTTAAAAATTAGTTTTATATGACTTAAATTCATTTTTTATTTCAAAAGTAAAAATGTATATTTGTTCACTCAAAAATTGCATGTTGACATTTTGTTCAGATAATTCAATATTTTAACTGAAGATATGCTGTAGCCAGCCTGCATTCTGAATGAAGCTTTTCTGTTTACGAAGGTTCCTTAAGAACACCAAATAATTTTAATATTTTAACAACTTTTTGGACATTCTTCTTTTGCAATAATAAAAAATATCCTAACAGGAGTGATGAAATTACCTTATTATATTGCCTCGACTGCTTACTCCTGACTACTGTCTATTTCAGTAGTTTACAGCCAGTAACACAATGAAAATAATTTATACTGAAAATTTATATGTCTAGATTTATATCTGGAAATCAACTTGAGAGTAGATAACTGTTTTTTATTTTGCTTTAGCTTTTTAGTGGGAGGAATTTAAAGAGAGACCTTCAGGAACATATTTCAATGCAGTTGAGTGTGAGCTCAGTTTATCATTGCCAATGAAGCTTTGTGTGTGTTTTTGAATAAATTAATTTGGAGAGTTGGATTAGTATATTCATATAGCTTAAACTCAGAAAGAACCATTAAAATTATCTAGTTTGATATGAGACCTATGATAATCTTTCAGTTTTCACCCAATTTGTGTTTGAGATCAACAACTTAGGTTAAATTACAGCTTCAGTTTTGCTACAGTAATGTTTTTAAATAAACTTAACATATTTCTAATTCTTGGTTTTTTTACTTCAGTTTACAGATGTTTGCTCCTTCTAATGCATTTACTCTAGATTATAGTTTATAAACACACCTTCAAATGTTTTTAAAGTGTTATGACATCCTTTCGCTGTTACTTTTTTTTTCAGAAATGAAGTAAATTTAATGCTTTATTTATTCCCTCAAAAACATTTTCTCCTACTCTAACAACGTATTAAGATTCTTTCCTCTACCCTAATAATTTTAAATTGCAGACATTTCCCCGAGATAATGTATTTTATATGTCTTTTATCATGATTGTATACATAAGGAAATATCTTACCTAGTCTCTGCTGCCCTACTTTCACATTCCAGGGATCACATGAGGCCATGTCTGATGTTCATGAGAGTGACGCACATTCCTGTTGAACAGGAGTTCATGGAATTCACTCTCATCTGTGATGATGAAGATGATCAGTAAAAGCAAAATGGGTCATAACTCTTCTCCTGGCAAGGTAAAAATGGGGAAAAACAATTGAAGTACTGGCAATTTTTTAGATTTTTTTATAAGATTTTTTCTGCCTTCTTTTACCCATTGAGCAAATGGACAGTAACTGAATTTTGCTCCATATAATTCAATCTTAATGATCAATTGTCTTCAGTTTACTTTCTCCTTTTCTTTTCTAATTATCTGTTGCAACCCATATACACTTATGAATAACACAAAATCAAGAGAGACAACAATTACTGCCCATGTTTTAGTAATCAAAGTCCAGTACTAATCTCTGTCCTCTGTAAAGGAAAATGCATAAATCCAGAGCCTTTCATTATTTTATCCTTGTAAAGTGTTTTTTTTTTTTTCCAGATAACTATTGATCACTGTCACTGTTGGACATGCAAAGACACACACTGTCTGGTGAAAAGGCATGAAACTCTTTATTACAGCATCTGACTCCATATTTATAGTATTTCTATACAGTCTAGGGATTGGAGGAGAAGTTGGACACCTCTCCCATCCCATTGGTCAAGACAACTGCCCATCAGTAGTTTTTTACACCAAGAGAAAGTATGTAAACAACCTCATCTTAACATAAAGATTTTTCTAATTATAACACCCATGTGTGAGAAAGAACTAGGAACTATGAAAACATCCAGCTGTAAAGTGCACCAGAAAACTGCAGAAATCAGGGCCATGGATCACAATAACATTAGCTTTTCAAAAACTGAATTTGAAGATATAATGCAACTCAATTTGAAAAAAAAAATCTACCTTGACAATATTGGCAATACATATCTCTAAAACCTTATTTTTTGTCTTCAATGTTATATTGTGGCTATATGGTTTAATGTTCTAGTGAACAGTAGCAGGTATTTTGATATCTTCAACTATTGAACCATTAAAAAAAGAAAAAAATTCATACTTCCTACTAGACTGAACTTGGATATAGGCTGAGTTGCACATATAATTTCACTGCAGAGCATTTTTTCATATTACAGTATAAGTTTTCTTCCCTTTTAGTATACTAATGAATGACAGTGGCTATCAATATAGCTAGGGTATATTCAGGAAAAAAATTTACCAATTTAAGTTATTCTGTCACCAGAGGAAACTGTATAAGGGTAAAGAGATCATCACAAAACATGACTGAAGAGTGAACTTCATGTTGTGTTCCTGATTGCTTGTGGCTGTATAATATTACACCACACAGGAGTGTGGTTATGTTGGACACTCATTTCCTGAAATCTTATGAGTAAATAGTAAACATTTTGATATTAAGAAAGTTACTCAAAACATTCTTGTGAACAGATGTAATTCATTATAGCAATACAAACACACCTGCTTTAGGTTTCATGGAATAAACCATACACGTTACAATGTCTTTCTATCCCAAATACATTCATTTGAACAGAAGAAGCGGCAGAAGAGTTTAAAGAAGGGACAACTTTATGCAATGCTAAGCAAAAAGGGAAATTTCCCAAATGTACTTTTTATTTTCAACTAGAACACTGAATGGCATCTTTCTTCTAGTTGGTTTTGGCTGGAATAGAATTCATGTTATTCATGGTAGCTACGATGGGACTTTATGTTGGACTTTTGCTGTGCATCAACAGTGTTGACAATTCAGGGATGCTTTCACTACAGCTGAGCAGTGCTTACACAGCATGAAGCCTTTTGGGCTTCTCACCCCACCTCACCAGCATGAAGGCTCGTGGTACACAAGGAGCTGGGAGAGGACACGGCTGGGACAGCTGACCCCAAGTGAACAAAGGGATATCCCACACCAAATGGTGTCATGCTCAGCAAAGAAAGCTGAGAAAAGAAGGAAAGAGGGACATTCAGAGTGATGGTGTATGACTTACCAAGTTACTGCTAGGCATGTGGGAGCCCTGGCTTCCTAGAGGTGGCTGGACACCCACCTACCCACGGGAAGCTGTGGATTTATTCTCAGGGATTTTGCTTGTGTTGGGGATTTTTTTACTTATTATGTTGTCTTTATGTCAACCCATGAGTTATATCACATTTATTCTTCTGATTTTCTCCCTGATCCCCTTGGTGAGGGAGTAAATGAATGGCTATGTTGTGCATAGTTGCTGGTTGGAGTTAAGCCATTATGCTCCTGCTTATTGCTTATGGTCACATTCTCAAGTAGAACTGTGAACTTGAATAAGAACTTCTTTCAATAGAAGGCAGATAAATACTTTGCAACTTTAAGTGTGATCTAGTGGCAGAAATGAACTATGCATTTTTGATTAGTCAAAAACTCCCTTTCTATGCAAACAGTTCAAATTTTTTGTCTGATAAAATGAAAATTTTCACAAATAGGCACTTCATACACAGGGCTGGGGTTTTTTGTTTCTTTATACATAATAGGTAGAAAGGAACTGATTCTGCTGACTTGTCATCTTCATTCTCACAAAATGATAATTGGAACATTACCTAAAATCTATTTAGAGATAAATGTGGGTAAAGAATAAGAACAGAGCCACATGAAGTCTACAAAATATGAATCCCAAGGGTGGCCACCTCTTTTCATTCAAGAAGGAAAATAATAATTAAAAGCATCTGATGCATTACACAAGATTTGTTAATTAATTAAGTGAAAGTTGTTTTTTTTGTACTTTGTTATACTGGAAAACACAGTACATGGCAATATACAACAGAATGTACACTAATATTGGCATGAAGTTGCAGGCTTACACTGTTGGTACAAATTCTGGTGTGTTTTATAGGCCTGATTTGTACACACAAGGCAGGTATAACAAGTAACATTTAAATGTGATAGAGGGTGTGAAAATTCTCAACATGCTGATAATTAGACACAGTGTTAGAGGTTGCTAGTAGTTGATTGTCTGATATGAACATTGAAAGACACTGTGCTAACAGTGATAGCTAGCCACAGATCTAGTTCATTGAATGCAAAAATCAGAGAAATATAAAAAATATTTTCTCAGAAAGCATTTTTTAATTTCCTTCACTGGATTTTGTAAAAGAGCTTTAAAGGGGACTATCATCCCCTAAACACTCAAATATGGCTTATGTAAAGCAACAATCTTCCTGTTTTGTAGTTAGCATGCCTCACCATCTACAGATACATATGCAGATATAAATATTTTGGCCTACAAAAGAGTAACCACGAGACATTTGATAAAAACTAACAACAGCCAAACAAAAAAACCAAACAACAAAAAGAATTACCCTCTCTGCCATGTGTACTAGCAACTACATAATCAGTTGCATTTATGTGATCTCTGAGGATTGCCTTTTAGGACTGTACTCTTCTGGACTATCCTTTGTTATAACTCAAAAAAATGCCAATGCCTCTGTGTAGTTTGTCTGATCTGGACAGAAAAGCTAAAAAGCTAGTTATACCTATCTGCATAGACATAAGACATTCAGCAATGGACAAGCCAAATGTTTTTAGTGCTGAAGTAAGAAATTGCAAATACTAGCCACAGGTCTTTGACATGTCCAAGGCAATGGGCACAATACACAAAAGTTAGGTAGTTTGTCCTCATTGTTACTGGATTTGATAATCCTCACTCATAACAAGGCAATACTCCCAAGTGGAAAATCTTCTTCATGGAGATTTGTTTTCCTCTACATTGTATAATGACCTGACACAAATGAAACAGCAACATTTACTTTAGGATTATAGGGCAGTGTGAACTTTATATTTTATAAAGCAAATGAAATTTGTCATCAGATTTTAGTTGCTTACAAATTTTACAAACCCTTAAATGTAATACAAAAAATAAATGAAGGCAGAGAACCATCTTCTATGTCCCACTGTTAAGTGTAGAAATATCTTATTCTGTCAATGTGATTTCATAGCAGGATGAAAAATGTCAAAAGTGGGGATGACAAATCAGTCTAGTGAGGAAAAATGACTCTCAGACAAGAGATGTCATTTGTCATGATTGCCATTTGACTGCACTTTCTCCTGTCTTCTCTTTCAGATGAATGTTACTTTGCCATTAATTTAAAATTATCTTAAATCAAAGATGGGTTGAACATGAAAAGCAAAGGTACTCCTCATTTGAAGTTTTGCAATATGCAGAAACCTATTCAAATGTAAACTTACTGAAAACTGACATACACATTATAAAAAAGGTTATCATCATGAATTGTTAACTTAGAAAATATTATAGTTCTTTAGCTCAAAAGTCCATTTCTCCTAAACACAGGCAACAGCATGGCTTTTGTTCGAAACTGACGCAGCTGAGCACAGCACTCTGAGCCACTGCATAATATGGGTGGTAATTAAGCCACAGCTTCAAGGTTGCATGGGCACAAGACAATTCAGCCTAATGAAGTATCGATTGGCTGCAGTCGAGGTAAAACAAGTTGACATTCATTTAGAGGTAGCAATGCGAATATACCACAAAGCCACCAAAGAAGCAAGGGGAAAAAACAATGAAACTGAATTTTAATCTTGCAAACACAATTAAGATTCTTATTTACAGCATGTTGCTATCACTTAAACTAAAGCTAATTGCATACTTACCACCCTGACATCAGATTCTTAAATCAGCAGAAATTATATTCATAGGCTGTTGGCAAAAAGCACGTGAAGTTCAGTGTTTCAATTAGAACCTGTCCTAACACTTCAAAAACCCAACTACAAAAAAAATACTCTGAGTCCCCTTAAGTTTCCACTTTATTCACACAGCTGAGTTTATTTAAATGCTGTGATAAACTCTTCTGTAACACAAGTTACTTAATTACAAAGGACGATGGTTTTACCTCTTAATTGAATGACTGCAAGTAGATTTTTTATATTGTAACATTATACAAATTTCAATATAGTTTTAAAGATTGATTTTATTTCCTTTTATGTCTTTATTTATAAAAACATAGCCTTGACCATGTCTTGTGCACATATATATATATAAAATTATGATATGTATAAAATGCATATAGCAGTGTATAAATGTACAACTTTAGTAATCATTTTGTTCCTAATCACTAAAGTTAATTTTCTAAGAAATGAAGTGTTCTCAAAAGCCGCATCATGAGTGCAAAATTTTTGATATTTTTATTAGAAAACTCTCCAGTAAAACAAGAAATTACTTTTTACTCTTACTACAAAATCTTCAGGAGATTTAAAATGTGGATAAAAATATCAAAGTGTTAAATTTTTTCTGTGTAATATTATATTTAAATCAAAATTCCTGAAATTTTACTTATGTACTTTGAGATTGAAATTAATACGTTGTTTAACATAGCCAATGAAATATGTCTAAAAGAACAATATTAATTAAAAAGAGAACTCAAAAGTTAAAAATAATTGAACCCTTTCCAAATTGTATTAGTGGTTACAAATGTTCCTCAGGAATTTATTTGAACTGGATTGTTGACTTCTAGTTTAATTAATTCATCAGCATTCTTTTTACTTATTTGTTAGCATGAAAGAAAATTTGTCCAAAGAAGTCTGTAACTGTACACTATCATTTGTGACTAAATCCTTGTATTTTACAAATACTCAGAAATTGCAACAAATGCACTACATTACATCATTCTAACAAAATCCTCCTTATAAAGCTGAAATGTGAATGTATTATGAGTTTTTGTCTTCCAAAAGTGCAAACAATTTACAGCTTGCACCAATCACTTTCATTTTCTCATGAAAAATACCCCCAAATGACTGAGAAAGTGCTAATGTGTCTAATTGCATTATAGATCCCTCCGGCAGACAGACATTTCTTTAAAAAGTAACTCATTAAATCACTGATTGCCAGATGTTGGGATTCACATCAATTGCCCTACTTATGTACTGAATTAAGGCAGTCTGAGCACTGAAATAAACATAAACTATTTTAGTAATTAAAGCATTACTCTAAAAATTCAGAAAATTGAGATCTGACTACATTAACTGTATGTGAACGTTTACAGGCAAAATATTTTCATCATCACACTTGTAAACTGATTTTCAGTGTCTATTAAGAGATTTTTGGAATTTAAAATAACAAACAGAAAATGGAAGGCTATTTAAAAAATATTTTCCCCCAGCATACCAGTGTTAAATACTTAACAAAACAATTGTATTATTGGCTGGGCTCTGTGATCATGGTCTCCCTTATCAGTCATCATCATCTTATGTGGAAACCATGTAACAGAAATGTCATTGTTGCAGATGTACTACAGAATATTCCAAATTAAAAAGGTGACAATTTTAGTTTCTCTTGGTTGAAATGTCTGTGGTCTCTTGAAGCCAGGTCAGCACACTGCATAACATGAGAAGAAATACTGCTTCAGAGCTGATATACTACTTGCCTATAAATTCTCCCCCTTCTGCTGGGTTCAAGTCTCTAACCACATCCCCCATTATCTGTGAGGTCTACAGTCTAGATGGAAGTGGCAGATAGAATTTCTAGCCACTAGTACTTTTGTTAAAAGTAAATATTTATCTTGGCAAGGACTCTTCTGGGCCCACATCTCAATTGTGAAGTAATAATGAGAAGAATTCAACCCAGTATCAGTGCAATGGGGATTCCTGAGGCAGGAATGTTCAGTCCAGCAGACTTCAACCCCTTTTCCCAAATGACTGCAGAAAGAATCTCTGTCCACAGGAGATAAGCATTTTGGAATTAATGGCCATTTACAAATGCTTTCCTTTTGGCAGACTACCTCTCAGACCACTAGTGAAGAAGCTGTGCCCCAGTAAATGGATTAGGGAAAAGCACAGATTACTTTTGAGAGAACTCATCAGCCTAGTTGCTATAAGTGGTCTGGAGAGACTGTACCTGAAGAAATGAGGCATATTCAGGTAATATCTGAAGGCCTACAACTGTTCTTCTGGAGAATTTATCTCTTCTTCAGAGGACAAGTTCTCTCTCTATATTGAAAACCAAAATTCTTTACTGTTGTTTCAGAAGATAATGTAAATAGTGTATGCAATTGTATTATTATTAAAAAGAATTTCTTTAAATCATTCATGTCAAGGCTAGAAAATTTCATTTTGGTCAACAGTTCACATTACACATCTTCAAAATTATTAAAAAGTAACTCAAAATAGTAACAAAAAATGGTATCATTGCCATCTTCAACAGTAAAAAAAACCAACAAGACTGATGATGCATTTAAAGGGAAAACAAAAATTTATTACAATAGTTCATCTGCTTATATCATATCACAACTGTTCATGTCACCAAAATTCTAATATTATATATTTACTATTTTAATATTTTTCTTTTTAAATACAAGTGAAATAAGTTAATTTTGAAGACCATTTTAACTTTCTCATGAAAAAAGTAAATTCTCATAGTATGCTTGCACTGGTGCTCTTGTGTTATGAAGTTTCTTAACCACAAAAGGAAGTGAAGATAAAAAGATATAGCAGTAAATGTGCCAGGTAATTTTCTGAATTTCACTGAAATAATTAGAAAAATTTCCCAGGTAATTTATAATTGCTCTCCACATAAGTGACTTCTCACAAATGTTTTTTTCTGCTTTCTGATTTGAATACCAGGATATTACAATTTAACATAAAACTACCATAATCTCATAAAAAAAACCAAACAATTATTTAAAAAAACATGATAGCATTTAGGAAAACATATCTTGTTATTTAGCTCCGTATATAGATAGAATTTGCGGACATTTAGGCTTAATTCATCTGAAAATGAAATATAAACACTCAAAAAATCTTTATTGTCATTATAATTATCTTATATATTTTTGAATTGTTTTCTTTCTATACTACCACTGAGTAATAAAACTACCTGCTAACATACTTTAATACATATAATACTTTTTTAAAAATATATGTTTATATATATCATCAGGAACTGTCATGATAGGACAAGGATTAATGGGTACAAATTGAAAGAGGGCAAATTTGGGTTAGATATCAGAAATAAATTCTTTACTGTGCAGGTGCTGAGGCACAGGAACAGGCTGCCCAGGGAGGCTGTGGATGCCTCAGCCCCAGCAGTGTTTGAGGCAATGTTGGATAAGGCCTTGAGCAACCTGGTCCCTCTCCATGGCAGGGGGTTGGGAATAACAATCTGTAGGGTCCCTTCCAGTCTTTTGACATTCTGTGGTTCCATGATTCTATGACAAGATTATTCTATTCTAGCTCATCTTTGAAAGGTTCTAAGCCTATTAGATGAACTTTTATCTTTTAAATGCCTCCAAGAGGTAAAGTGCACCAGCAGTTTAGGACTGGAGCCAGCCAAACTTTCAACCTGCACGATTCTAAGCATATGCTTTATGCATTTGACCACACTTTAAATAATTTTACACTTACGTTTTTTAGTCGGTCTCAAGAGAAAAGAAAGACAGACAAGAGAAATAAACATTTTAAAATACAGTTTGTGAAAGACAGGGTGTTTTATCTATGCCTTATTCAAGTTCCATAAGCTAAACTCCAGAGAAAACATCCAGTTTTGTCAATAAAAAAGAAAAACTCAAAACTGCAAGGTGTCAGTGTGTCTAGTACCATAGTTCTAATCCAGGGATAATACCTTTTATTTATTTTTTAATATTTGTTGCAGCCTGCATTGAAAAAATCAGAAGCATATCTGCAAGAAAATGCTTTAAGTAAAGGTTACAAGTGATATAGTGTCTCAAAGATCTAATAATAAGATAAATGTATTTTACCAGGAGGTCATCAATTCAGATTCCACAAAAAATCAGCAATGCTTTGACTTTTAAAAAATGTCATTCCAGTTCGTATTAGAGTAATGACTAATTTAGGAGGATGAAAGTCACTGTTTAAATCAGTCTGTCACTATACTTAACAACTCTGAACCTAAAATTTTAGAGACTCAAACAGGTCCACATCAGACTTTTTACTCCAAGGGATGCTCCTTTTTTTTTTTTACACCAAAGCAGATAAACATGAAATCCATGTTGTAAGACATATACCTGTGTCAAAAATTAATTGACTTCTAAATAGAAAAATTCTTTTATAAACATTATGTTTGGCCCCTATTCCTACACTATCCAAGAACTAAGGCAGAAGTACATGCCTCAGAAGACAATGGAACTATGAAGAACTTTCCTATCTCAGATTCCAAGTCTTTGTTATGGCACTAAATATGCTATATTTTCATTTGTATTCAAAATTCAAAAAGTTTTATCTGAAAACTGATTAGTTTTCTGACCTCCTCACTTAACAGAATGTTCCAGATCTCCATGCCTCAGATGGATAGAGAATGTGTTCTAATTTTTTAACAAAAATTTAATTATGATAAAATATATATGTATTTATAACCATTTGTTCTCTATGCACAAAACTGTACTTTAAATTTTTCATTCCATGGGCCCAGCTTCATTCATACAAAGTTAGCATTGCCACAATCTCATCACAATGTCAAGCAAAGACTATGGAGATTACATTATGATGTCAAAATGCAATTGCAAGGAATTTTTATTACTATCTATGGTCACCACATTTACAATATCAAATCATGATGAAAAGTGTTTCAATGTTTCTCTGGAGATGAAATTATAATGTCAAGCTGATGACACAATGAGGTCAGTACGAATCTTCATAGACCCAATCGCAATGTTCATTGCAAAGGGAAATATATGGAGACTGTCATAAAAAGACTATAGAAAAACAAAGTGGACAAAAACTACTAAACTTCAACAAGCTTTAAAAACTGTGAAGTTGAAAAAAGCTTTGAAAAATACCCTCAAAATTTTTCCCTACTCCTTCTCCCTCACAAGTTTTCTTCAGGTTTTTTTCTCCCTGTCATCACTGAGCTAGGTTTTTCTGAATTCTATGTCCATGATTCCAAAATATTTTGGCTGCTCCTTACTGCTTTCCAGTTCTTGTTTTACATAGCTCCCACTGAGTTTGCCCCCCTTCAGCCCCTAAACTATACTACAATTTCTCATCTGCTATTATTGAAATCTCAATGTAGTATTTCCTTCATTTTTTCCTAAAGAATTTTTGATCCCTTTCCTGACCACATTAAGACCAGCAACGGCAAAATGCTCCTCACACAGTGTTTGAAGCCTGCTTCTCACTGAATTGCCTGCTGGTGCTGAGTTTTGTTACTTTTTGCAGTCTTGACAGGGGTTTTTTCTGTCTCTACCACAAAAAAAGTACTGTCTGTTCCACTCATATCCTGAATTACTGTCTGATTTTGTATTGTCTTTTCCAAATTTTCAAGTTCAAATGTTTTCTGTACTCTTTCTTAGCACATGAATTTATCTCAAATAGCTTTATTAAGTCTGATTATTTTCTTCATTTCTCTTTTTACAGTTCACATGTTACAAACAGCATTCATGCCTCCTGTGTATGCAGACCAGAATTCGGCATAAATTTCTTTTATAAGCTCTCTCTCTGATAATTACCCAGGGGTAAAGTAACATATAAAAGAAAATGTGAATTTTTGCTTGACGATACACAATGTTATATGTCTGAAATATGCTGCCTCCATTTGGATAAACTTCAGTTTGTAAGCAAGGGTCTGAATCATCTTTCTATATTTGTATGGTTTAATGCTAAGCAAGTAACAGCTGCAATTTTATAAAACTATTTCCAATAAAAAAATACCAAGCCCTAAATTAAAAAATTTTGAATACCTTTATCTTAGTCAATTTCTATCTCTAAGTCCTTGGGAGGTTTTTTCTTTATTTGAATTATCATGGTAGTATTTATATTCCACTAGTTCTACTAGAATCTATATTACATAAAAGTAAAAACAAGTGTCCTATTATCATTAATATTGTGTTTTGAAAATGCATTTGCCAGGAACACACCATGATATTCTAAAAAAATTAAGGACCATAAAATCCTCTGTCAGCTAATCTGATTGATGGCCCCAGTGCCAATACAGAGGTAGATCAGTACAGACCATGATCTAGTGATATCTTTAGGGCATATTCATCTTCCTTCTTTTTACTCATTTTAATCTTTCTCTTATTTGAGACCCTTCTTCTAAATTAAAAGGTATTTAAAATCATAATATTATTACAGTTTTCTAAATCAAGAGTGTACAAAGACTTAACATTTTTCCACTTGTTTAAAGCTGGTATTCATCAGGACAGCATGAATAACAATATTATCTGCACTGAAGCAGATTATTCTCACTTCTTCTTAAATAATAAATTATATTGATGTGATTTATCCAGAACAAGTGCCATAAATATTTTAACCTAGTGCTAATACCAATCAACTGGAATGTTTAATGCAAATGCAAAGGAATATATTTATCATAATTTCCTTATTTTAGAATTTATCTCCTTCATTTTTCCAGCACCAGAATTTGCATGACCTTTTTCTCATAAAGACAATGATAGAATAGCATTGTAGGTTCTTTTCTACCAAGCCCACAGTCTGCTCACTGGCTTCAGGTCAGTAAAGTTTTCCTTTCTTTGATGTTTAATCTCCTTTCCCCTGGTTTAAAAAATGGAGTAATTTTACTGAGCTAATGTAAGTTTTAAATTCTCTGTTACCCTTCCAGATTAGACACATTAAATTTGTAAGTTGTATGTTTTAAATGCATTTTGAGTCTGCTTTTGTTTTCAATATCTTTTTCAAAGTGGAAAGAAAAAATTATACTTGATTATTAATATAGCAATAGATATAATGCCTCATATACTCTTTTAGGGAAACAAAAAAGGAGAAAAAGGAGGAAAAAAGCAAAAATACCAATATCATTAAAAAGGAAGTAAAGCACATGTTGTTTCAGTAATGGAGAGCTGACACTGAAAAGTTTTTTTCACAAACTTGACACATCATTAAGACAGACAATAGCAAGAAGCATTGGGCATAAATAAAGTAGGAGTTATAAATAAAAAGTGATTGTCAATGTATTTAAAAAGGAGGATAGGTTTTATTAGTACTTAGTATTTCTGTAAAGAGTTACCAAATAACCGAGATATATGTCCAGATATCTTAGATACATATAGATACAGAAATTGATATACTGTATAGAAAAGTGAGAAGGACTGAAAAATAGCAAAACCAGACTTCAAACCCTAGCATTCCATGACTTCCATCACTTCACAGATTGTGACTATTCCAACCTCCTTTCCTCATGTACTGCACACTGAGAAGCAGAGGGTAGTTGAGGACGCATGGAATTTTGCATCCTCTGCTTTAATACAATGCTATTTCACTTTCATCCATTCATCAATGTAGCAAATTACCATATCCCTTTTCATCAAAGCAGCATGGAAACAGTTGTGAGGTCCTTTACAGTCATCTTTACACAGGAGTTTTGATCTATGACGAAAGGAGTGAGGTACACATATGATAGTATCATAATTGTGAAAATGGAGAATTTCTGTTTAAAACATCTCATAAAAGAAAAAAAACCCCAAAACTCTACATTGCTTATTAATGTCAAAAATAAAGCTTAAAGTCATTGCATTAACTCATGTTCTAATGTTGCTCAAGATTATTACTGTGTCGGGATTCTTGTATACAAGATTAACATAACAGGGATGTTTGAGGCATGGTTAAAGTATAAACCAGGAAAGTACAACCAGGAAAGTACAACCAGGAAAACTACTCCATTTAGATGTCCATTATGGTCATCTAAAATATGGATTGTATGCCTTGATTTGCTTGTATGGCCCTTATATGGGCCACCTTTGGCAGTCTGATTATCAATATTTGTTAACATAAAAATGAGTGTGCACATGGTGTCCACATGGCTTGAATATACAAAATTGTCTAGGGTGTATCCGCCCAAAACTGATAGATCATATTAAAGAGAATCATGAACATCAACCATATGAAACAATAATCAGAGATCACAGAATCATTAGCTATCTTGAGATGGAAGGGACTCACAATGAATCATCAAAGTCCAACTTCTGGCCCTGTACAGGACAACCCCAGGAATCACATCATGTGCCTGAGCGCATGGTCCAAACATTTCTTGAACTCTGTCAGGTTGGTGCAGAAATCAATTTCCTGGCTAGCCTGTTAGTGCCCAACCACCCTCTGGGGGAAGAACCTTTTTCTAATATCCAGCCTAAACCACCCAACACAGCTTCAGGCCATTGGGTGTAGTCACTGGTCACCAGAGAGAAAAGATCAGTGTATGTCCCTTCTCTTCTCCCCACAAGGAAATTGCAGATTGTGCTGAGGTCTCCCCTCAGTCTCCTCTTCTCCAGGCTGAACAGACCAAGTGATCTCAGCCACTCTTCAGGTGGCTTCCCCTCAAGGTCTTTTACAATCTTAGTAGCCCTCCTTTGGACACTGTCTAATGCTTTACATCCTTATTACATTGCGATGCCCAACATTACACACAATATTCTAGCTGAGGCCACCCCCGTGCAAAACAGAGCAGGACAATCCCCTCCCTCGCCCAGCTGTGATCTGTGCCTGGTGCCCCCCAGGACAGGGCTGGCCCTTCTGGCTGCCAGGGCACTGCTGGCTCAAGTTGAACTTGTCTTTAAACAAGACCCCCAGGTCAGCTCTGAATGATGTTGGGAGCAAAGGACTCAACGTGCAAGGACGTATAAGCTAAGCTTGAAAATTTGTGACAATGGAGAGAGGTAGTAGAGGTGAGAGCAGAAGACAAAAGCCTGTCAGATATGGCCCCACGCCCTCTGCCTCGGCTGCTCCCAGCAACCATGTGCAGCTCACACACAGCTACCACAGGAACACCCTGAGTGAATGGGGATTTCTTCCTGGGGACTGTCACCTCTGGGTAAGGAGTGACAGCACATACTCAAGCACAGACAAGGCTCTTGCACAAGCAGGCTTTTGCAGGTGGCCTTCTCATGTTGAGATGAAAGAGATTTGCATCCTCCGAAACCTACGGCAATAGGTGCATGTTCCTCTGTGTGTGTGCATGTGTTCATCCACAATTAAAACTTCCTGAGATAGAAGAGTGTTTCAAAATTTCCAGATCTTTCCATTTATTAACTTTTCCTAAGTATCTAAGTGACACAGATCATTCATTATTGTACCAGTATTGACTCTTTATACATAGTTCATTGATGCCTAGTTATCATGCCTTAAACATCACTCAGTTATATGTAGTTGATAAATAATGTGATCACTTCAGTTTTGATTTGATTTAAACTACAAACTTTTTCCCTGCAGCAGTAAGCCTCCACTTTCATCTGAAAAAATCATAAATGAATCAATTGCAAGGATTTTTTTGTAATTTCTAGACTATTAAACACTCTTGTGACAAAAATAGGGGAAAAAAGAAAAAGAAAACTAAAAGAAAGAAGAAAATACTGCTATTTTTCCTATTATTTTTTCCCTGATTATGAGATGTTCTGGCTAATTCAGAAAAAGAAGGCACACAAAATACAGCAGCATTGAATGTTTGTAATCTCCATCAGGTGAGCAATGTTTGATGAATCCATATGAAGTATTAACTAGGTCTTTAATTCTGTTATATATTTGTATTAATGCGTACTGAAAAGGCTTTGACTATTGAAGCAGCAACAACATCCCTACAAGCAATAGCTAATAATGCACCTTAGGGCATAGACTGATGCTAAGAATATAGTATTCATTTTTAGACAGTTTCAGGAAAGCAGAAGTTTTAGACAAACCGGTGCTGTTTTCTGCAACAAGACGCTTCGTACTAAAGTGTGCAGACATTATCAAATAACCCCCATCTAGAGGAATCTTAGCAACAAAGATGTAAATATCATTAGTTTTTATCCTTTAAATACTGTTGCAATGAAGCCTATTCACATTTCCTTTTATTTAGAGAAACCTGTGGTCCACAAAGCTCTTGCTTCTAAAAATTACTGAAGACCTCATGACAGCAGTCTTTTATCTTTCAATGAAGTGAAAACTGGGAAAAAAAATAATGAGAACTATAGATGAATATTTACAAAACACAGAAGGAAAGTTAAAATTAAAATTGTCATCCACAAATATAAGCTTATCCTTGGTTTCACCAATGATAAAAATAGTTCATATTACACTGGAACACCCACTCTTTGTGTCCACTTGCAGTAAATATACTAATGTTTCCCCCCAAAGACTTGAATTTCCCCATAGTTTGACAGGGTGTCAGTTAGAACACATGTAGATACAATGGTAAATGTTATAAAATTCTTAACAAGGGTAGATAGGCAGAAATTCAAAATATAATGTAGGTCAGATCTTTTCACTTGTTTCAGCTATGATTTGAAAAAGGGAATTAAATTCCCATATCTCACTGACTTTCACTGGGATTTGGGAACCAAAAACTCCTTTAAAAACCCTAGCTTTTATTGAAAATTCTCACAGTCACTTTGAGAACCATCCTCTTGTGTGTCAGGTGCACTTTAACTGGATTTGAAGGCAGTTACTCCTCCCCTCACTGGACTCACAGATACTCCTTTGTAAGCTGTAATGTGGGCTCTTCAATACATTTAGTTCTATGAATAATTAATGTGTCTCCTGCTCTCACCACTTGATTTCCAGTTATTTGCGTTGCATGCAGTATGCTGAGCCAGTTTCATAGCTCCTAGACTAAAATGCAGGCTTCCAATCTCATAAAGTGTAAGGGGATATGAAAAATAAGAGTTTAAATTAAAAAAAAAAATTAAAAAGAGCAGTAAACCTGTCTCACATTTCATAAAAATACTAAAAGTAAAATCTACAAGAAAAATAGATGTTGTTTATGAAAGAAGAAATAGAAAATTTTATGCAAAAATTCAGTGAGCATCAGATAGGATTTTTTGTTTGATGTTTTATTTTATTTGAGTTAGGGGGAGAGTGTTTTGGCTTTGTTTTTTTTGTTTCTGGTTCCGATAAAAAGTGAAACAAACATTTGAAATATCATCTTTTGGTTGGTTTTCATTCATTTGCTAAACATAACTTGGACAGGGTGTACGAAAGCAAACTTGTCATTCAAGCCAGTCACCACACTTCATGGATGACTGAATAAAAATGAGTTTTTCAAAAGGTAACCAAAAGTACTGCCTCAGTGAATCTGTATGTACTTACATACTGGACATAGAAGAAAAAAATCAGTTAGATGTCCTTCTAAGACAAAGTAGATCAATCTCATGGCTCCTATAAGATATAAGATGAATTTGAACAGACTGGATAATTTCCAAAAGCAGTTATATCAGAGCAGATATAATAAAAAAAGAGTAGCTACAAGAAAACAGACTGTATTGAAAATGGAATGCAATACCTCTAGGCCATTCTGGAAGCAAGGAGGAGAGCCTAGGAACATTTTATTATTGAGGTATTGAATTAAAATAGTAGTTAAAACTCTTGACAAAGGTCGACATATTATATCAGTATTCGTTTACTGATTTTAGAAATATGTGTTCACCTTTGTGGAAGAAACTATTCATGGAAAATTCTTTTCTGTAAGTGGTGCGATGAACAGTTGTAGTTTAATTTATTCATTACAGTTTCACTCATGAAATTCAGTTAATTTGAAATAATTTGTACAAAGAGAAGGAATATTTACTTCTGTTACTAAAGCAAAGTAAATTGGAGAAGTTTATGTGGTTTCACTGAGTTTTAATTCACATCTTAAATTTTTGTTTTATTTTTCTGCACCTTTTTTATCAGCGACTTTAAAATTAAATGATAACTAATTAACATATATTTAATGTCTTTAACCTATCACCAAACCAAGAAAATTTACTTACTAAATGCAAAATCCATCAAAATAGAATTAGAAAATTATATTTAAAAAATCCATTACATTTTATTGCTTGAAGACAAATATTTTTTTTAATTCCTTGGCATAGTACTCTTATTTACTTTTTTTATTTTAGGGGGAAATTTCAGAACTAATTTCTTTTTGATTCTTAAGCATCATCCAGTTTACTTTCTCCAAAAGCTGAGCTGTAAATTAGCCTTGAACAGGGATTGCAATCTTTTCCTTTCAACTTAAAGCCTGAGAAGCTTGACCTTTTTGCTGTTTTCTTATTTAAATTTCCAGGTTTATACCACAGAGATATATGGGGAGTTTGTAGTTCTGCAGGTGGGTGGAAGTGCTATGTCCATCTCAAGAACAGAAGGAAGGATAGAGAAAACAGTGGGTGTACAATAACTTTTCTTCTCTGCAAGAGCTGACATCTTTGATACTCTCCTGTTTGCAGCATCTCAATCTGCTTGGGCAAGGCAGTGCAAAGCAGCAATAACCCTCAGAGTGTTCGTAAGAGGTTGAAACAAAGCTCCAGCCCATTCTCCTGTCTCCAGAAGTGACCCACAGCACCTGGGTCATTTCTGACACAGCCATGTCCTCCCAGAACATTTTCACAAGTTTGAGAGACATACAGCATAGAAAAGCTCAACCTGTTCCCTCTCTCTGGTTTAAGTAATAGATGTATCAAGTGGCCAAACTCTGGAACAGCATCCATAACAGATATATCAGGAAGTATTCAGCTGCTTGAATATAGTCCACCTTTAAGCGACGTGTTGATTACATACAAAAAAAATATAAATTACTTCCAGACAACAGTATGATTACATTTAGTCTCAAATATAGGAAAAGCATTTCATATACATCTAAAAGGATTACAATTCAGAATGCACAATTGATTTTTAACCACAAGTACAAACTTCTGGACAAGTACATTATATGTCCTTTTTTGAAAACTTATTATATGCTTCCTAGTTTACTCTCAGTTCTATAAATATATGTATCAATAATAAATTCATGTGTAAATAAAATTGCTTGATAAAAATGATAATTATCTTCTTTTTCTTTTGGATGCTAGTAAATATAAGATGAAACACAGACTTCTCTAAGCCAAAGAATGTTTTAGAGATAAGACAAAATACTCTCCAGTTTCATTATGAAGCATAATATAATCCTAACACAGCACTGTAGATGTCAACTGAGCTTCTCATGAGAGCAGAGGGCGCAGAAGTCATTATGTGTTTTGTTTAAAACCTCCTGTAAAAGTAATGAGGATTTGTGTTTGGAATGCTCTTGTTAAAACATGAAGCTCAGGCTGATTCTGTGTAATTTATTGTGAGAAATCAGCAGAGTTACTGGAAACAGTGGCATGTCAGTGCAGAATGGGCACTGGCACCTTTGGCCGCTGTCACCCACAGCTCTGCACCCTGCCAAGGGCTGGGCAGCTGCGGCTGATGGCGTGGGACGAGCCTGGGGACTGCTCTGGGCACCAGGAGGGATTCCCACAGCTCTGGCACAGAATTGAGGACCTTGGTGTGTGCCACGGTCCCCTCAGCAGAGGTGTGCAGGGCTGGGGCTGGGGGTGCCTGCACACACCACTGAGGGACTGCCCTGCCTCAGTCTCCCTTCCCCACCTCACCGCCTCACCAGAGGAGTTTTCATCAACTCTGTGCAACCTTTGGAGTGCAAGTAACTCTGGAGAAGGGGAAAATGTATGAGTTTGACACATTGCTTGTATCCCTGCTTTCCCCAATACCCAAGTCAGTGATTAAAGTTTGCTATTATTGGCAATAAATTGCATGAATTCTCTGACTCCCAAATGTTTTGCCTGGGACAAATTTGTTGTTGGTTTACAAGGTCTACCACACTTCTTTTCCATATGTTCTCTCCAGTGCTGGTGTGCAGTAGCTCTTTGAGATGCACATCATTTGAAAAGGGCCCTAGAGGTGCAAGTTATTTCATTTAATGAGCAACCAAAGAAATAAAACATTTTAAGATTTATTGCTTTTCAATCATAATATTTCCTCTCTCTTTAGTGTTTTCCTCTTTAACTTCTCTAAGAAATTAATACCAGCCTAAATGATACCAACCTTAAACTTAAATTAAAAATATTGCCTCTTTTTTTTTCACTCATCTAGATTTATTCATATCACATTAACAATACAGAGATGCTTCAAGTATTGCCATGTTGAAAACACCTCTTAATTTTTCCTTAAAAAAAAAAATCCAACTTATATCTGTAATACTAATGTATACCATTTTTAATTATGTAATAGGAGACAAAACATGCTTTAAGATTTTTTTGAAATTCTTTGCTTTAAAAGTAAAACAAATAATTTTCTGTAATTTTTTACTTTAACCTATTAAGTTTTATATACTCAGTCATTAATCAGAAAGAAAGTTTATACAAAAAGCCAGACATATAATGAATCCAATACAAATAGGAAAAGCTTCATTATCTGTCTAACAATGCCTGGAAATCTTAAGAAAATGTGATTGACTTAAATCTTTAGCTTTGGTACTGCCATTATCAATACATACTCTGAGTAGAAGGAAGGGGCGATAATTTCTCAGAAAGTCTGATGTCAGAAGGACAGCAGCTAGGAGTTTTTCTGGCTGATCTGCCTGATTGCTTCTTCCTAATACAGAAGTAAACATTATAATACCTTGGAAGAGAGATGAATGATAGGAGAAATATCTTCTTGATTTTTTTATTGTAGGGTTCTGCTTAGCTGAGGCATTTCCGCCTCCTCTAGCAACAAAAATCGATGTCATGTATTATAGTAGAAAACTGGCATTATTTTATTGAGATTTAAGTAGTTATTAGTAAGTAAAATACTTGAATTATAAACTTAATTGGGTTCAGACAAAGACTTCAAAACTTATACACTCACTTTGGGTTTAAATAGCTGACTATGTCCTGTTAGCATATGTGGTGTCATCTCTGTTCTCACAGAAAAGAGACTCAAGTGATCAAGTGCAACAGTTTTCATTCCTTCAGTATCTTTGTACAAAGTCCAGAAAATTCCCTTGGAGAAAACTGGCATTATACAGAGCTGCAAGAAATAAATTGGAGGAATGGATAACAACTCTTGTCTATTCCTGATTAAAGACTATTTCTCTTCTGTTTAGTCTTTGCAAGTTTTGTTATAATACTGGCATAGATCCATAGAGTGTTGGAACTTCTGCTGGCATTGGTACCAAGACTCAATCATGGAGGCTTCCCATTGGAAAAAAGAAAACTCGAATAATACATTACTGCTGTTCTTGTGGGACTGTGTTCTGACATCAGTGGATGATGTTAAAACTAAGATGATATTAAAACCATCTCTGAATGTAAGTCACAGAGCAGGATTGCAAAATTGAAACATTGAAACCTATCAGAATTGAATTTCAAATTCTTAAAAATTCACATTGTCTATTCTCAGTCGATTCTACTGAATTCTTCAAGTATGTATTTCACATATGTGCTTTTTAACATTAAACTACTGTAAACCTAATGATTTCAGTTTTAAAAAAGTATTTTTATTTTTTTTGAAAGTACAAAAATGTAATTAAAACAAACAAAAAAAATATTAATTTGAAAATTACATTATTGTAATTTAAATATAAATTCAAATATTGAGGCTCAAAAACATTTTTGCAGTTATTTGAACAGCAGGTGAGTTCCTGTGACTTTTTAATTTAAGTAGTATTTTACAGAATCCTTGTTCCATTATCAAGCATTAAGAATAGTTTGGATAATTAAATTGACCAAGTGTTTATTCTAAGTTTGATTATATTCAAAATAGGACAGAACTTGTACCATTGTATTGAAATAGTCCAGAAAGGAAGAAGGAGAGGGTAGGAGA
Source organism: Polioptila caerulea (assembly GCA_013397295.1). Lineage (NCBI taxonomy): Eukaryota > Metazoa > Chordata > Aves > Passeriformes > Certhiidae > Polioptila > Polioptila caerulea. The sequence continues at coordinate 100,675 of VYXF01006614.1, forward strand.
TTACCAGATTAGAAAAAAAAAATAAAATAAAATAAAAAAAGCAAGCTTTATCCCTTTCCTCTCATTTTTACATTCTTCAGGTGTGCGCTTGATTATGTTTATAATTTTTTCTTAAATTTTTCACAATTCATATTAATTTTAAGGGTCAGGGTAAAGCACACGTTATTTGACTAGTCTTATAGGGATAACTTATGTCTTATGTTGTCCACGCTTTATTACAGAATTTTGCATATTGTAATCCCTGATCTCTGGTTTGTTCAATCTAATACCCAGCAGCTTCATTTTCATACTTTCTTTTTGGATATTTTTTATATTTTAAAACTATTTTGTCAGGGCATGCAGAGATGCTTTGGGGTTGGTGGAGGTTTGTTTTTTCCTTGTATGTTTTGGTTGAGTTTTTTTTCCTAATTCCCTAGAGTGTCGGTTCTTGATTATTTTCTACACTTATCTTTAAAAATGCCTCTGTTCTTGTGTGTTTCTTTCTCTTTGCCTGTGACATTCCTTCTAACTATAAGTTCCCCTTAATTGGCAGGTTTGCATTTGAGTTTCCTACGTGGAATGACCCCTTGTTCCTTGTTCTGCAGTGTCAGGAAGCAGAAATGTCATTGCTGATTAGGGGCCTGAACCCTCTGCTCCTCCTTCTCATACAGTAGGCAATCTTGTTCTGTACACACTCTAGCTGCAGGGTCAGCCTTAGGGGAACTCTAAACAAGTGTCCACATGGGATACCAAAGTGGAAGGGGCACTGATAGGGGCAAGTATTCTTTGAGCTCATTTGTCTACCACAGAAAGTCTCTTCTGTCCCTTTAAGTGTAAAATGTCCACTGGCATTGCCCAAGTGTGTACATTTTAACCAGACAGAAGCATTTTTGTGCCTCTGGCTTACTACACATGTACATCAGTGATGTTAATAACATCTCTGCCTAACAACGTGACACTGAGATGTACTTCTAATGGTTGTCTTTCCTCTGAACTGAGATACAAAAGCTTTCATTTTTGGTTCTGAAACCCTCTGTTGAACCAACTTTGACCTCATCCCAGGGCACGATTACCTAGTCTTGCTTGGGGCACCTGAAGCTCTAAAGATGGCCTTGTGTAGCTGTGGTTGAAAAACTCTCTGCTTAGTGCACAGAGTGCATCCTGTCTAACAACTGAGTGGAAACCTCTGCTTTTTCCACTTTTGCTCCTCACCTAGGGAAGTGGAACAAACCAGAAGAGGGAGGAAGAGAAACTACACAGAAAAGAACAGAAGGTACTGGCTTCAAGTGGCAGGGAACATGCATAAGACCAAAACTTCTCCCTAAACCAAAGGATTCTGCAAAACAGAGAAACTAAAAAGAAGGGAGTGGGAATAACACTTTACTTCCTACCATATTCGTAGCCTGAAGGAAGTCTATGGATGATCTACAAAGATGAGGAAATGGAAATGAAATATAAAGGACTAACTATGGATCCTTTTCACAGCAACTGAGAAAACTGATATTGCTTGGAGTATTTCAGGGATAAAGGAAGAGCTTTGCTCCCTAGTGCAGGAGAGCAGTTCTATAGTCACAAGGATAACTTGTTATCTACAGCAACTTCATATCCAAACTGAAACTATTAATCCATCACATGAATTTAATTTTCATTTCACTTATGAATATGAAGCATATGAATTTAACTTCTATTCTGCTTATCTAAATAGCACTGCAAATAAAATATTTGTACACATTAGAAAAAATAGTTTCCAGAATGTTGAATCTCTGTGTGCTTATTTTGTCAGTAGGTAGGTTTAGTATTAAACAAGGTTATTGCTATAATATAGGCTTTGAATCAACATATTAAATAAATATCTACATTTTTACGGATTAATAGAGAAAAGCAGAAAGATCCATTTTTATATTTTCAAAAATATAATTTCAAAGTGTCAGCGAGCTACAGTTGTACAAACTCTTTCAGTAAGAGTAAATAAAATCTTTTACCAGTTTCATAGAGCTGTTTTTGGAAGAGATGTAAAATTCAACTCCTCCTGATTGGCTTGTCATTAAAAATCCCATGGCACTTTTCACAAAAGAAGGGCTATTAACTATAATATTCTGGCCAAAGTCCAAGTCACTTTGTGGCTACCAAATCCCCAGCTGAAATAGTTAGTCTGCATTTTCCTCAAAACCTTGCCGTGTAGACCACCAGTTTTTTTTTTCTAATAGGCAATGTCATTTTGATAGGGCTTATATGAACATTTAATATGATTATTTTGGATCAATGCAGTGATCCTTTAAAATAAAACTTAACATAATAGCAAATCTATAAATTCTCAACTGCATTAAAAAAAATCAGATATTTTGAAAGAGATTACTTGGTTATTGGCAAGCCCTTCTTTTTATGTTTTTTTTCTCTCTCAGGAATTTTCAAGAATAAGCTTATATATAATGTAGTGTTATTTGTTACCTGATATATCATCTTTACCTGGAATCCACGGACAGGTAATTAAAAAAGTATTCAGTCCTAGATTTTGTTTTTCCCTTTTATTGGGCAATTGTTTTAGGTAATTCATCTGGAAAAAAAATGTGTTTAGTACGACTTGTTTAGATGAGATGCTGTGAGAACATTTGGTTTTCCAAAATGTTATCCTTCCTACTGAAATGCAGAACATCTGTTCCATCCTAGGTCAGCTGTGAGAGCTGGAACAGCAGTTTCTTCTATTCTGCACAGGCTGAAGGTATGTACTATATTTGATGTTGTGAGACTGTTTGGGACTAGCCTATGAGTGCTGTTTCAGACCAAGACAGATCCATAAGAAAATCCAGCCCATGATGCTTTCCACATGTTTTCAGCCATACAATTAGCCTCTCGCTTTACCGAACACTAAATGTATCTAGAAATTATCTGAACACATCTCCTACTGCTTATTCCCTAAAAATGCAACTTACCACAGTACAATTTCACCATCAGAATCAAAATAAGTAGGTTTAGAATAGGCTGACATTTTGGTAAGTAGCAGGCAGCGAGGAATCCCAGTCAACTGAGACTACTTCTGAGTTGCAGTAGGGGTTCATATTAGGCTTGACACCCTTCAATATTTATCAATTCTCTGAAAAGCAAAGATAAAATCAGAGCTGATAAAATTTATGGGATGACACAAAGATTGGCACACTGGTAAATAATGAAGACAGGCAGTCATGAGAAGTGATCTGTATCAGTTGATGACTGAACCAATTCAAATCATGTACAGCCAAAGTTCCAGATATGATTTTGCAGGAATAAGGAGCTACAATTAGGAGAGACATCAGAAAAGTTAAAGGGTATCATTCCAGTTTGGTGCGTAGTGTATGTCCTGCTGGAGATGGGCATATACATTTTCCATGGGAGAAGAAAATCTTCCTTTTCCCTTTTTTCCTCACAACTCTTTTGACTCTCACAACTTCCTTCTCAGAACTGATTGGCTTCTGACCCTTTTATTTGAGTGTTTGCCTCTTATTTGCATTCAGATTTATGAGTTTACTGTTGTTAGGGAAAGAAGAAAAATTTCCATCATAAGACTTCACCATGTTTGAGTTTCATTTCTAGAGTATCATAAAGTGTCCTCACAAATCACTGACAAGCATATAACATAAACAAGTAATTCAATATGAATCTCCAGTTCAATGCAAGAGTGGAAAGAGAGAATATGATCTGTTGATATGTAAAGGGACAAGATTGAGTAAGATTAGAGAGGTAATTTTATTTTTGTTATTCCAGTATGCATTTTCAAAAGATTACTGAAAAATTTAGAAAGGTTCAGATAAAAATTATTCAGTGTCTGGAGAAAAAAGCTCAAGCGTGAGAGACTTAAATAACTTTTGATAGATCACAAAAAAAAAGTCCAGGGAGAGAGGCTAGACTTCAAAAAATTTCAAATCTGGTAAAGGAGGGTGAAGGATGAATATTTTAGAGACTGAAGAAAGAAAAGGTGAAATTAAAAAAGTAAAAGAATGAGCATTTACCATTGAGGATGAGGGAAGTACCTCATGCTGTATTTAGGTGAAGATGCGGTTTGCTGGAAAATGTACTTCAGTCAAACTCAAATTATTGGATTCAATGCAGCAATCAGGAACTAAAAATCTGTTGCTTACTTTGCACAGGAGATCAGACTGGAGGTCTCATCGACCCTTTTTTTGACACTAAATTGAACAGAAATTTTTTATCTAATTCAGTTAATGGCCCTGAAAATTCTATCTCACTTTTCATCGTTTCAAATCTTAGCAGACTTGAGACTTCATTAGGGCAAGAAGTTAAGAATTCATGAGAAATCCCTGACTAAGGGAGATCCCACTGTATGTGATTTTAAAATAACAGGAAGCCTAAAGCAATACCAGATGTGAAATTTCCAAGATGAGTGTGAAAGGACAGTGTCAGTGCAAGCATGAAGCCTGAAAAAAGACATAGTCAGACTTGGGGGAGAAGGAGGAAAGATGAAGAAGAGGAAGGAGAGAGACCTCCAAGGATTAGTTTGGATAAATATGAGATTAGTATCCAAACTTCTTGGTACTTCTCCAAGCTAAACTTCTAACCTTTAAGGCTTCATCCACCCATCGTAATTGTAGCTGATCTTGAAGGCTCAAGCTGCCAAGGTCATGGCTATTAAGGGGCAGAGGAGTAGACTATAAACAAAAACAAAACAAAACAAAAAACCCCAAAGCTTTTAAAAAATAATTTATGCTAATTACATTTGTGAAATAATTTTTCCTGCATGTCCTAACATGGAATATCTCCACAGTTTCCATCTGGTTATCATCTAAGATGTGTTAGCAAGATGTGACTGCTCATCATTCTGCTCTCTCACAGCATGTTACAGTCACTGTAATAACATGTATAATAGAAATAAACTACTTGATCCCTCATTAGAAAATAAATTATACTGCCCTCATACATTTACTTTACTTGTAAAACATTAGAATAGAGCTCATGAAAACATTTACCCACAAGAAAATCACATAGTTAAATATGATCCAATACATACATTGCTACCTAAGGCTCCTTGGAATAATTTCTACAGACTGTAGATAGGAGGTTTTTAAATACATCTCTGGCATTTTTCCAGTAGTGTTATTAAGCTCTTGGAATTTCCCCTTTTCTGTGGTTCCTTTATGTGTTTCTTGTCATTCCAGTATCTCCAAGTTCCTCAATTTTCACCCTATAAACAGGCACAGGCACAATACTGATCAACTATTACATAATGGAATTCATCATGTATATTAAGTTACAATTCTTGGGGGTTCTTAACTTCCCTGCTTTAACTTCAGTTTATTTCATAGTGTTACAATGCATAACATTTCTGGCAATTCATTTCTTTCAGATATCTTCCAACATTTTAACACACAATCTTTATAACAGCACTGTCACTATAATTCTGGATCTCAAAATTATGACCATATTGTAATCTCAGGAATGAAACCTTTCTTAAAGGATTTGTGGGGAAAAATAAACAAATAGTCTATCAAAATTCTGGTCCTCCACTGCTATATGACAACACAAATACTTCTTGAGTTACATGAGAGAAATATATGTTCATTTGGAAGTGGCAGTGATAATCTCCAAATAACCTCATGAGGCAGCATATTCATTTTGTTCAAATATGATTGTTTTCATTCATCGTTATCCAAAAACTTCTAATCAAACAATATAAGTTAAAAAAAATTCCAAGGGATAGTCTTTTGTTCAGGATCTAAGTCTTGCCACAGTCACAAAGGACTTTATATCAAGATATTTTCTTCCCTATGGCATTTTAAAGCTGTGTTCCCCTTCACTTCAGAGAGAAAGAAAAACCAAAACAAAACAGAAAAACCAAAATAAAAACTCCTAAACAAACAGAATCAAACCTAGAGTGTTTAATATTTATTGAATAAATGCATCTTACTGTAAATAAGTCACATTGCTATGAATATGAATGAAGACTGACCAAGGATGGATATCAAGAATTTGCTTATTGACTTCAAGGTTATTTCCTGTTTCTAGTTCTTTTGTGTTTTAAAATAAAGTCCTCAACGTGTATCATTCATTCAATCAGCAGCCCAAAATAATGAAAAATCAGAGAAGTGCAAATGCTCTCCACTGATTTTAATGAGATGTTGATTTTAAAGTGTTAATTTTGAAGCTTAATTACACCTATAGTAAATACAAATACAGCTAACTACTTCACTGCCAGAGGATTAATATCTTCAACTAAATCTATGCAATATGTCTAAATTTTCAGTCAAGGATCAACCATTCATTTGAATGGAATGGAACTATGAAAAACTGAAGCCATAACAGATACATGAAGCATTGTAAGCGAACCTTGGGCTCTGTTTAAAAAAACTCATCTAAATAGATACAGATTGAAAATACAATGCATTTCTACAGAATTAAGCTTAAAAAACCCCCTTTTTCCCCCTCTACCGTTATGCACATATTTATAGTAGCATGCAATTTAAACTCTATGCTAACAATTTAAAACTGTCATAAGGATTAGAAAGCATTTTACAGAAAATCCAAAAACCCCATTTCTAATAAAGTAAATTTTGCTAGCCTCAAAAAGAAAGATGAAAAATTTGACATTCACTTCCCAAAATCTTTTTCATATAAATCTTTTCCATAGCTTTTCAGTTTCAGTAAGATTTAGATAAGACCTGAGAAGCCTTAACTCGTTTCCCAAATACTTCATTTAAAACATGCATTCAGTATTAAGTAGTAGTAAGGGGAGTCAGTAAATTACAAAGAGCAAAAGAATGAGTGATCCCATAAGCTGGAGTAAAAATATAATCTAGAGTGACAATAATAACACAAATTTGTTTCCTCACAAATTTTAAATTATTTGTAACATTGTTTCATCAGATAACATCTCACATGCACAAGTTTTTTTCATAAGGACTTTCAAGAATTTCACCAAAATTATTTAACTACTAGCATGGAAAAATAGTAATGCTTTAATTGCTTTTCATTCAATTAAAACTGAAGAAGAGGTTAAATATACAAAATACAGTTTCACAGAACAGAAAATATTGTTGATATTTTGCCGGGACTAGTACAACAGGACTTTGTTATTGGGAAAGAAAGCATCAGATATGTGTATTGACTTTTCTAGTGACTTCAGGAACTAATATCTACTGTATATGGCCCATATATATTTTTTTTAATTCACTTTTGATACATAGTGAATATGTTTATCTATTGAATTGATTAAGACATGCTGGAAATGGTTATTGAATGCACCACAAAACTAAAATTATCCGAATGTTATGTTCAAAAAACAGTATTAATACTGTCAATAGTGCCTGAGACTTTTAATTATAGGTATGGGTATCAAGCTTGTTTTCTGACTTTTGTGAGGTGGGAGTAAGATACAGACAGGAATATAATGGAATGATTATGTATATACCAATCTACTAGTGGCAAATTTAGAGACGAGAATAGTAGTGCAGGAGGGCAAAGGATTTACAGCTTCAGTTGTGATTCTGGTTTCCAAAATCCCCTTTTGAAGGGGATCTTCTGATTTCCAGTTTTATCACTCTTATGCTACAAAAGGTGTGTGTGTGACCAAAACCCCCGAGCTGCTTCTGATAATTGTAGCTCCTACTGTGGGCTAAAGGTCTTAGGAGTCATCTTACTATACATATTTGAAACACCCTTGTTTTATGATTGTCTCCATCATCATGCAGTTGAACTTACTGAAACAATATGAGGACAGTTCTGGTTTGAGATTTTATTACAATAATGCTACATACATTTAACTAGCTGAAAACAATGCAGAAGGAAAATAATTCTGATTAATAGAAGTTTAAAATAAATGGATTTTTTTTTGCAATAGACAAACCAATAAAGGCTACACCCAAGATTCTCTGCCATTATTCCTTCTGGATAATTGTTAATTTTGAAATTAAACCATGAAAATAGCACAAATTTAATAAAATCAAATTACTCAACCCCCCCACAAACCCAACAGCAGACCCTCTCTTTTCCTACGCAATCAATGAATCAATCAAAAATAATATTCAGTCTTCAATTTCCTGTTGTTCTTACAACATTGTTCCACCCTTTGAAATGACATTACCTGATCTTTACTTCAGAGCAAAAGAACCAATAGTGGGAAACTCTCAGTAGATTTCCTGGAGAATTCAACTCTTCTTCTCCTCCACTCTCCAGAATCTGAGCAAAGTTTTGGGCAACTTTTTACATCTTGTTGCATTACTTTCTTGTTCTTTTTGTTACAAAGCAATTGTAGCTGATTATATGGCTCCAGAACAAACAATGAAGTGAGAAACAAATGTTCCCTGTTTATCTCTTTCTTCCACACCAAATTTATCTCTCTTCTCTCTATTACACCCCTCTTTAATTTTTTCGGCTGCAATATCTTTTTTTTATTAGTGGGCAAATATTTCATTATGACTGAGTATCATGCTTACATGTCAACATGAAGTTTGACCTGACAGAAAATTTTACACTTAATTTTTGAAGAATTTCTTAAATAAATATATGAAGACATGAAAACCTGGTTTCTATGGATTAAATGCAAGTTAGTGACTAAACACTTTTGAAAATCTTATTTTTAAAGTCTTTGCACCTTAACTTACTGACTCTATAAGGTTCCTGCAGAAGCTGAGATAAGGACAAGATGACACTACTGCATAGGGAGCCAAACTTATGAAAAAGAAAAAGAAGATGTAGGATAGCACCTGAAGGAACCTGGGCTTGTTGGGAATTAAGAGGTTATCTCAGGGCCTGGCTGAAAGCACGCCTACTACCAATCAGCAGGTCATATGACTGCCTTCTTTGCTTCACTCTGAATTACACAGAGACCATTTATGCAGACAGATTGTTCTTCAAGTGTCTGTTCTCTAAATGCAGCTGTCCATGGGTAGCGGGTCCTTTCTGTCCTCTTCTCTTGGCTGACTCAATAGCTTGATCCTTTTTAAAAAATTCTGAGCAATTGAGATTGCTGGTCATTCCTATCTGACTCGCAATTCTGATTTGGACTAAAATTAAGGATATATCCAGACTTATATGATTTGGAAAATTTAAGTTAAGAAAATGCTATGGTTCAATAGTATTGATTGCCAACCCAGCTTTGGTACTTGCTGCTGATTCGTAGCTCTGCCTTGCCATCTTCCTTCAGATATGTAAAATGTCCTCTGCAATCTTGACAGATAGGTTCAATTACAATGGTAAGATAACTCTATTATTAAGAAGAACTCTAATATAATAAATCAAACTATAAATAACCTTAAAAGACTTTTCCACACAGAGCTGTACTTAACATATGCTTTATTAAGTAGAGTTTATAAATTATACATTTCCTCCTTTTCTCAGCATCTCAATTTCACCTTATGAGGCCCATTTCAAACAATAGTATAACGTCAACCTAATCAAAAAAGTCTCATGAAATATATAAAGTTATATATTTCATAGATATGGGATTAAAATTCACTTTAGAAGTTTAAATTTTAATTATTTCCCAATTTTTGAGTTATTCAAAAGCAAGCTGCATAGCAAACCATACTATTGTTTACTGAGTTTATTCAACTGTGCAATTAAAAATGAGATAATCACCCCGTAGGTTTTTTAAGAGACAGGATTCTCCTTAAGAAAACGTTATTATGAACAAAGAAAGTCTGTAAAAGAAGAATTTAATTTCAAATTTTGCCCTTAAGAGTTAGATCAAATGAGGTTTTATTTTCTGAATCTCTTACATGGAATTAACTCCTTTGGTTCTATATTACAGATTAGGCTTTAGCTATCTAAGTTTTTATTCTAAATTTATATTCTGTCTCTTTATCAGATTATTAAAGCATCTCACATATCTGCTAAAGGGAAGACAAAAGGGTCTCTGTTTTTCTCTTTCCATCCCTCCTGATAGCAGGGATTTATTGGCTTATTTTTTGGCTTTGGTACCACTAGGTGAGAGAAGTAGGTTTCACTGATTTGTTCTGAAGGTACTGAAATTTATGACCACTTAGATCTAGTCCAGATGTGGTTCCACAGTTGTGGGCAGCTGCCAAAAACCTTTAGCAGCTGTGCAAATGCTTATGACCACGTAGGGAGAAGCAGTCTCTCAGGAAATTTCAGCCAATCTCACAGAGCATGGAAGCTTTGAATTTAACACAATATTCATTGAAAAGCAACTTAGTGCTGTGATCTCAGGCAGTCTTAGTTTAAATTCCTTTCTAAAGTTTTTTTTTGAATACTAGACTTCATAAGACCATTATTCATGACAGTAGTTTTCATTGAATCAACTCCATACATGGTATCTATTATGCTCAAAAACATTAAAAACTCAGATACTGTACCTGTCCAGTCTAGCCATAAATTGAAGTGCTGTTTCTTTTTTAGCCTCATTTTTACAGATGAAGACTTAACATGTCTATTTGCTGCCAAAATAATAAGAACACAGATTGATATTAATAACTGAGCTTTATTTTTTTAACTTCAGTTTTTGCAGCTTTAATGGTAAACGCGAAGCAAATATATATTACACACAAGGGGGAGTTTCTTCATTGCTTTTGAAAATCAGATATTTCAGGCTAGTAGCTGGGATTTTTGAGAAAGAAAATAAGATTGAAGGTTTCTATAAAGGTGATAATTTAATATTACTGTTATATCCTCATTAAAAATGTAATTTGAGAATGTTGTTGAGATACACTAATATGCTGCAATTTACACTGTAATTAAAAACAGTATGTCTGAAAACCAAGAAATTTGGAGAAAAAAAGAACAAATCAAGAATTTTTTTAATTGTTATAAAGACAATTACAAATATATAATGCTCTCCTAAAATTTTGCCTCCATTAGTCTGGGAATATTTGTAGGGGACTCTCCTCTGTTGCCTGGAATAAAAAAGAACCAGGCTGAGGTCAGTTTTCTCCACTCTGACTGAGATTACTTGGCTTGATTTCTCACCTCCATTTCTGGCAAGTGTCTGGCTTTTTGCCTTCAGTTACAGTCACAGAGTTTGTATTTTCATGCTTGGACATAAGGGAGAGAAAGTCTATGGTCATGCAACAACTGTCTATTCACACCAAAGAGCCATCCTCACAGGCAATCCTTACCAGTCCTGTACACAGAACACAGGTCTAGTCCCATGTCAGCAGCTACTGCCAGCTCATGCACACCAACACAGATATACCTGAGTCAGGGAAATCTTACTAATATTTCTAGAGAAAAGTTAGTTCTTCGTCAAGAAACATGAGCTTTCAACTGCTCATAGTAGGTTATCTGGTTTGTTTATTAATTAAGCTAAGTCCCAATTGCTTTATTAAGAATAGACTTGTGACCTTTAGGATTTTGATAGAAGTGATGCAATGAGAACAATTTTAAACTAGTCCCAATGTAGTCAAGTTCAGTGGAGTCCAGTTAGGTTTTGCTCCTTTTGATCCACAAACAATCCAAATAAATACTGTCATACTAAGATCTTGGGCAGCTTGCTTAGGACCCTATTCACTCTGCTTCTCTTCACTCTTGTGGTTGTTCATAATGATAGAACTCTTTGCCCTTGGGTGGTACACAGTGGCAAGAAAAGAAAAGTAAATGTTTGCAAATATCTGTTTTTCTGTGGCATGATTAGGAGTTCTACTGTCTGAATGTCATGTAGCCTGCAGAAATGAATGTACAGGGGGGGACAGATTGCTAAAACAATTAATTGGATGTAATTTCTTCATTATTTAGCCTTGTCTATATGAATTTTCAACCCAATTAGAAGAATTTCTAGAGCCTGGCCAGCATTATGGGGAGGAAGACACTAAAATGGTTCTCTTAGAGTCAGCCATATTACTCCTGGCAGTTTACACAATATCAGTAGTCAGCTCAGCAACAATGGATAAGAGCTGCCCAAGTTACAGGTGGGCCTGACATGCTTCTTGTCCAAGATGAGCTTGTCATAATCTTATACTGCATTGAACAGAATCTGTGAAGTTGGATTGAACCTAAATTCCCACAGGATGGCTGGTTGGGTTCTCTGATTCATCCTGTCAATTACCTTTTAGCAGCCAAGGACATGCATAAAAAATAGAAAGACATTGGTAGAAGCACCAGAGGCAAGATCAGGACTCTCTCAGCTTACCTCNCTTTTAGCAGCCAAGGACATGCATAAAAAATAGAAAGACATTGGTAGAAGCACCAGAGGCAAGATCAGGACTCTCTCAGCTTACCTCCCATGTAAATGGATAGATGAGAGTCATAATGCTGAGGGAAGAATAGCCAGGAAAGCAAGAAAGGACTGTAACTCAGCATAGGTTTTAGGAGGAAACAAAAACTACAGCTGCTCAGGACACATTGAGGCTGGGGCTAGAATGAGGGAGAAACAAGACTGAGTGTGATGGGAAACAGAAAAAAGGAATGGAGAAGATCACAGGATCACATTAAGATCCCAGAAAATACTAGGTTGGAAAGGCACTCTGGAGAACATTTGTTCTAAACTGTTGAAGGCAGGACATTGGATTAGATTATCAAGGCCCCTGATAAGCCTTGAATAATAAACCAAGTCCTGAATAATCCACCACTTCCCTGGGTAACATGTTGTTTAAAAGTTAGGATTCATTTCATAGTATTAATGGTTGCTGAAATGTGGAAGGCAATACTGAGATATTTTCATAATAATTTCACCAAATTTGCTGAATTGTACATAGCATCTCTACAAGGAGAATGAGCGAGCTGCAGCAAGTGTAGGAAGACAAAACATATTATTCTTTTATCTCTATGGTGGCCTCTATAGCACTTTAGGATTAGTTTTTCTTTGCCTCATGAAGTTTGCATTTCAAATGGAACCCTTGTGCTAACTCTGGAAGGGAAAAGGGGGGAAAGGACAGATAACTGTCATCCTAGCATGGTTTATAAAATTCAGGACTAGGGGCATTTCAGTACTATTTTTCTCACAGACTGGATCAAAGGCTCTAGGGCTGCCAAAACGCTTCCACTTTATCTCAACTACTAAAGTGTTCAAAAGGAAAAGCCATGTTTAAGGTTACTAAGACACAATACTTCCAAGAAGCTGCCTGTCAGGTTGTCTGCACTGAGCTTTGAGCTCACTTACAAATGCAGTAGTGATAACAATTTCAAACATGGTTTGGTTGGTCAGATGACAATGTCAAAGTTTCCAAAACTCTTTTCAGGCATGATATTTGAGCTCCAATGATATGTAACAGAGACTTTTGGAAAATGTGTTTAAAATATTATAGCCTATTTAAGGTAGAATTACATGTCAAGCAAGTTCAAATTTGTTATTTAAATATGACTCAAAGCTCAAAGTAGACTGAAAGAGACAGGCTGTCCCATAGTAATATGATAAAACATTTTCTTTAGTGTTTATAAATGATGAGGAAGAGACAAAAGAGACTTCATCATGTATTTTGTAATAAATATTAATTTCATACAAGATAATTCATTCAGGGTATAATTTTCTGTCTTTGAAAGGCAAAGAATTCTCTGCAGCTCTGTTTTGCTGTTCTTCTTCATCTTAATAAAATTTGTGTAGTTCATATGTCCTAAAATATTGAGACCTTTTCTAAGGATGCCCAAAACTCTTCATGTTATTTTCATGTTCTACTGATCTCTAATTAAGATCCTAAATGGTTTCAAGTGAGATACACAAAATTAAAGGAGCACTGTTTCCAACATAACTAGACTTGCCAATGGTTTGTGAGCTATAAGAATAAAATTAAATATCACTAGATTTTTTTTTAATATCAAAATATTTACCTCTTGTAAGTCTCCCTCTGTTTTTTGTTATGTTTCAAAGACTCAAATTAAGTTGCAATTTTAATACTTGACATTCAGGGCTTCTCAGGAGTAGATTAACTGATTTTTATCCAAAAATAAATATAATACATAAAGATATAATAAATATATCTTATTTAGAAATTAAAAACGATCTAAAAGTTTTGTTATGATAATTTTCCAAGAAATATATCCTGTGTTTCTGCCACATGTCAGAAATTCTAGATAGCTGAGATCCTACATTTTATTAGGCAATGAGATGAGGAATTTAGATGGACTGTATTGGTAAGTATGTATTTTTGACATATTTTACTGATGAATATTTTTTAGTGCTATGAATAAGTTTTTAAATAAGTCTGTCTTTTATATTACATTTCCTCTAAGGACTTTAGTATTTTCATAGCAATTGCACATTTTTTTAAGCATGAAATGTTGTTTAGGGCTCTAAAAAATCAGCCCTGAATAGAAGGTACAATAGGTACATTAGATACAGAAGGCACAAAATGCTCATTAACATGAAATTTGTATTTAGTCATTCATAATAAAAAATAATTTCTGGGTTAAAAGGTTAAAAACATTAGGATCGGTTCTCCTAAAAACTTGTCCCTGAATTAAAAAAATCATGGGGAAAAACACATCACATTATTCATGACACAATTTGTTTTAGAAAAGACATTTTTTCCTGAAAAGAATATATCCAATCATTTAGAATGTAACTGTTATGTGTCTGTCTTATCTGTGACGGTTGCCTGCAGGGTGAAGAACCTCAATAGATGTAGGATTGAGTAGGCATTACTCAAGGGAACAGAGAAAAAAAAAGATTCATTATAAAGAATTTAATAAAAAAAAATTCGATGTGCTATTCCTCTCAGTCTACAAATGTAAATTTTATGGCTTAAAATTTAGAATTAAAGTTGATCATAGCTTTGTATTTAAAAGGTTGTATCACCTATCAACAACTGTAATTGTGCAAGTTGACATTATCATCAAGGCCGCTAAAACAACTGTGGCACATCAGACCAAATGTATACAGCCATCCATCCTACACCAAGGACACAGTGAAAATCCAGTCAATTAAGAGGCAGTGTTAATTGACTGGAAAATCATTCCGCTGGCTGTGTGTCTTCAAAGCTAAACAAGGTAGGATAAGAGACATCTGTTCCTTGCTTCGTATTCAAGTGGCCCATGAAATATCATCTTCAATTCATAGTCTGGTTCTCATACTCAAAGGTCTTTGGCCTATCTATCTTGTGCACTTTTCCCAGCACTCCAGCCATATCACAAGTGTTTTACTCACCAAATTTAAATGTCAGCAACAAGAATCCTTGAGTTAGAAACTGCAGCTACTCAAAGTTATCAATGTAAATAAGCCGTATTTTGAAAGAAATGAATTTGAAGCTCAAAGAATTCCTGGAGGACTGGTATGTAAGAGATATGGCCACTCTGAAGTGATAAATTAAATAAAATTTTATGTAATCCTCAAGATTATTGTTTTAATTTGTAGAAGGGGAAAGCAAACATTTTTATAAGGTTTCGGGGCAACTGACTGTGCAGCTGCATGACAATTTAAATGCAGCAAGCCACAGAACGTTGCCCCAATCTGACCATTCTTCTGACCAATCTTTGCTTCAGGTGGAGTTGGCATGCAGTGTCTGGAAATGATGACAGTGATATCATAGAATGGCTAAGTTCAGATGAAAATGGGTCAAAAAGTAATGCTTTCACATTTGATAGGGATCTTTAAGCAGTGCTGTAGAAATATTTAGTGACTTAGTATTTATCTTGGATAACAACTTGTAGTTGAACTTTAAGGCTAGTCAGTATAGCAGAAGTATCTCAACCCAGCAGAAGTCCAGGCAGCAGAGTGAAATAATGTTGATCTTTGTGAGGTGACAACACACAAAATTAGAAGAGAGGAACATAGAATTTAAGTTGAAAGCTTTTATATTGTCATTGAAAAGATTTTCTCCCACTGTTGTTTACTTCTTAAGACAAAGCTTTTAAAATTCTAGTCAGCAAAGCTATTATCAGATAAAATGACACAACACAGAAAGAAGTAGTTGATTCTATCAGACAAAGTAAAACGAAGATCTGATTCAGCCACTGCAATTGATACATTACAGGTCATATTCAAATGAGACAAACTACTTCTGTGTCAAATGTAAGTCTGGAGAAACAAGGACTTCAAAACCAATAAAAATTCTCATTTGGTCATATATGTTCTAACTCAAACTTTAATATAATGGTGGTGCTATGAAAAAGGTCAATCGACATGATTCCATAAAAAATACAAATTATTTATACTAAAAATAGAGATTGTACCTTCTTTCAGGGATTACTTTTAACTGCACTACCAGTGTTTAACAGTATTATTTGCAACTTCATGAAAAGATGATATTTATGTTAAGAGAAAACTTCTCAATTAAAGCTCTAACTAATGAATTTCATCCATTCAGAGAAGATAAATATTTTCACGATGACTTCCACAATGAAATCTATAAAGAAGAAAGATCTCTTGGCCATCTCTCACAAGGCATCTAGAGGATGGTGTCTCACCCTCACTTTAGGAAAAAAAAAATATAGCTCTGAAAAAGCCCACAAAGAAAATTTCAAAATTAAAAAAAAAAAACCAAACAATTAAAATTAACCCTTAAAATTGCAGATGGATGCATAACTGTAAATTAGTTTACTAAGTTGGAACACTGGTAATCTATAGGTAAGATTTTTCAAACATTAATATCAATTAAAAAGTAAAATTTAAATTAACATAATAAAGAATGAATTTCACTCATTCTGGAAAATTAAGCAGAATGAATTTAAATTTGGGGTCATACTGAATTCCTTGTTAACCAAGCCAAACTTTTAGTTTATTTCTTATTCCTGTATATCTTCAGAATTCAACAAGCATTAAGTGTCATAGGATAGAAATATAAGCAGATGTCATGATAGAATTTTGCAAGGACATAAATTCCCAATGTCGAACCCAAACCAAAATTAACATTTTATGTTTAACAAAGTGTTTTTCTGCTGACACCTTCTGCTTGACTCCAGCTCTAAATGATACACGAGTGGTAAATTACTTGCCAAGTTACCAGACTGCTGAAAGTATTTTAGACATATTACTATAAGCAATAATTTTTGTACTGTTGTCAATGAAAACATATCAAAATTAATCAAAGCATGCCAGTTCTTGTGTAAGATGCAGAGATTTTTCAAATCCCAAATATAAATTTCCTTGACATTTGACACCTTTAAAAAAAAGGAAAAAGTGAAGGAAAGAAAAAGACCAAGAGGCCATCACTATACTAAGCTGCTTAGAGATAAGGAGGTATTAAAAAATAGAGTTCTGCGACCTGGGGTCATTAATTGATTGTTAGACCAGAAATGAATCTGTGAATAACTACTTTGATTCCCTGTATCATCACAAAAGCATCCTTCCCACATAACGAGTATACTGATAGGAAAGTTTTCATAGCCGTTTTATCACTCCTTTTACCTCAAGCACCACGGGTTTTGGGCTAACATGAGGTACAGTTCACTAATATACCCTGTATCAATGCACTGACCTTTTACTGTGACTCCTAGCTCCAGGAAGAACTCAGACTTACAATAAGAGTTTAAATTTGAGAGAGGTTATTTTCCAGATCTCTCTTGTTGCTGTTTGGAGGTCAATTGGTTGCAGTGGGGAGAGTAAAGGGTATTTCTAATCATTCTTAGAGCAATGTATTCTGTTAGAGGGCAGTAATATTAAGAAGGAATGTAGGGAAACAGATAAAATGTAATGAAAGTTGCACAGCATAAAGATTTGAAAGATTTTAACTAAACATCTACTACTTCTAGATTGTTGAAATGGCTTAACAAGCTGTGGGTTGACCTGTGAAACCCGACGTTGCAAGGGACTGAGATTGACAGTTGGGTTGGGAACGGTAACCCTGTTAACCCAATGAGGTTTTCAATTCTGAAGCACACAGAAAAGTATCAGTCCTTCTCATTTTCCTGGGTGGAAGTAGCAAGAAAGAGAGCACCCAAGTTTGAGCAGCCTTGACCATTAAGGCAACATATAAAATTGGTGCATAATGACGAACATTATCGGAATCTATTACCAAGGGAAGCGTGCAGCAGATAGATGGGATAACACCTTATTGTGAACACTATTGTTGAGTGTCCTAGACAAAGACATGGCTAAGTAACAGAAAGGAGGTTACATATGCATTTCCACAGGGATTCCAAAGACTATTATGAATCATCTTCATGCCAAATATTGGAAAATCATTTGAACTTTTCACCTGCTGTCATAAATAACCACTAGATTTTCATTAAATTTGCAATGAATGTGCTCTGGTGTGATCATATTCATGATTTTAAAGAATGTTCCAAACAGATTTTCAAGAGTAGTAATCTAAAAAGTTAGCTGCAACTTAATAATATGGTTGTAGATAGTAAGATTCACTGCTGTACTCAAATTCAGTCATTCCATCATGTCAGCAACAGCCTTGCCAAAATTACCTTTGGTATAAATACCAAGACTGAGTGCTGTGTACAGCAGACTAACTCGTGTGCATTTAGAGAATCAAAGTGGTACTCATGTATAATCAAGTATTTGCTAACTGATGGATCAAGTGAAGCCTCATCTCCTCTTTCAAAATTAGTGTTAAAATGATGTTAAAACCCACAACGCTGGGAAACAAGTGAAACAACAAACGGATAGATGTCTTCCTACCAATGCCAGCAGAGTTATGCAATTTATTGCTGAGAATCACATTGTGCACCCCCTATATATGGATTACTCTGGCAGGAACACAGAAACACAGCTGCCATTTTCCACACCTTTGGGATGAAACATTCTTCTGACTAAGGTGCTTTTATATTTTCCCTCCCTGAATCTCTCTTCCTGTGTATCCTCCTTTGACAACAAATAGCTGGTAGTCACCTCTAGATACTTTACATGTTGGAATGAAGGAAGCAGAGAAAAGGATATTATTTCTTATCAAAGAAACAGGTCAAATGAAGACAATTTAAGGAAAGAAGTAGGATGGCAGAAGTTTCTTTACATTTTTGCCTTTTATGCCTTTCTGTGGGTTGATCAGAACAATTCAAGCAAATATATGCAAAAAATTGATAGATTTTAAAAAATGAGAAGAAAGAAAACATAATTTGAAATATGAGTCTCTAGTTAATCACTGACTTCAAATGTGTCAAGGTAAAGTTTATAAAGCTTATTTTAGGATCTTTTCTTTAGCATCTGTAAATTAGATGCATCATAGAAAAGTTGTGAAGAGACTTAATTTTCTAGTCACCCATGCACCATTAAGACTATCTAAAAAGCACTGTTTGTTTCTAAGTCCAGAAGATATACTTGAAATAAAAATATAACCACAAACAACTTTAATAACAAAAGACATTATTTTAAAAGAATACTTTTTCTTGTGTGATTTTAATGCTGTCACTGCATTTCAAATATAAAAATATAGAATAGAGTATTTGCAACTCCTGTGTAAAACATGATGGAAAATTCAGACTCTGTTTGCTGTTAGACACTTTCTCAAAAGATGTCTCTGTGAAGCAGTACATGGAAAGTTAGTAAAAAATTAGGATCTTCTGCTAAAGAACCTGTTGTTCTCTTGTTCCCTTCCAATAAGATCGTCCCCCCTCACAAAAAAAATTGCCATTATAAGAGCTCCATTTGAGTCTATTTTGTAAATAACCACCAAATTTTGTATAGGACAATATATCTCATGGCTAAAGAAAACAAAAACAATAGATCGTTGAAAGAATTTTGAACCCTGAAAATCTGGCTTAAAAAATCAGTAGTCACATCAGATTAGTTCGATGTGAACATTTCTTTTTTAGGATTAGGCAACAGAGAGCAAAAAAGGAGTAAGGACAGCAGTGTCAGAAAAGAGCAGATAACTGCCACTGCAGACAAAACCAGTAATGAGTGGTAACTAAGGACTTGCTACACTTTGGGCCTCTAGGATGAATGAGCAAATAGTAACAGGATACATATGCTCCCCATAGTGGACAACACAATTAATGTATGCAATTCTGTAGTGCTGGCTGGATCCCCCATGTGCACATGTACAAGTACATATACTCAAAAAGCTATATGGGTATGCTCCAGAAAATTTGAACAATCCTTTCCAAATCAGTTTTCCACAGTTTCTACCTCCTCCTCCTCCTGTCTGAATCAGAACTAGTCAAAAAATTAAACTCTAATATTATTATGCTCAGAGTATGATTACTAAAACCAAATTTATGAATCTTCTAAAATTTGACCTGACATTACAAAGGGCTATGTGCTTACCAGTACAACTCATTACTGCAAGTCATTATAAAGGTAAGCATACAAAATAGCGATATTCCACATTTCATATTCCATTACTTTCTGCTTGGTCAAACATATAATAAAAATAACTTTGCTCCTTTTTTTTTTTTTTTTTGAGACTGTTACCATGAAAAAGGGCTCACAAAACACTAAGAGAGGCCCAAAAATTCCTTTTAAGAATGTTTTATTTCTATGTGACAAAAATATGACTTATACTTTTTTTTGAAGCAGAGTTCAATTTACACATGACTTCATTCCGCTTCTCCTCATCTTTGGAAGGTAATCACAGGGTCCAGATGCCAAGCTATGAAAGATCTTCTCCTTTCAGTTTCTTTCTGAATTAAATTAGATTTTGACTTGAGAAATGTGACCACATTATCTGTTTGAACATAAGGAAACTGCACAAATCCCTCATAAGACCTATGTAAAACTCCTTTTATGTTTAAGAAGGGGCAATTTTCTCATGCCCACATTTCTTAGAAAGGAATCTATGCTGCCCTTTAAGGAACTTGCATTCCAGTGCATATTTTTCTGGTGCAAGTTGAATTTGGGAATCAGTAGGAAAATGCATAATCAATTGGTTATGCAATATAGCAATTAGATCAAGTTTTGTGAAGATTCTCAGTGCAATGATGATTCCATAATACAGTTAAGGTGCCACAGTAAGCTGTAAATATAGCTAGGGCTACACATTTTATGATAAACCTTACTTGAAAAAAGTGTAAGGTTTGTCAAAACAAATAAATAAAAAGGTAAGCCCCCAAAAAAGGACCCAAGAACTTCAGTCTGAATCTCTACTGCAACTCTCTCTATGTTCACTCATATTTTTTCTGTAGCAATTATTAGACCTGTAGAAGAACAAGTGTATGCTTTCTAAATTCACTTATTTGGTCTAGTACAATGAGAATTTTGAGGTGCACCAAAAGGCAGTAAAGCTGCAGTGAAAAAGTGTAAATTATTAGTTTAAATACTTCTATTGCATGTAAATATTTAAGTAATATCTCTGTATTAAGACAATACTTTTATTAGGGAAACTATAACTCTCAGAGAAGAATTTATATTTTTATAATATCTCTTTCATTTTTTGCTGCACACTGATTTGTTCTTGACAGTTATGCAAACTATGCTGCCCAACATAATTGAAAAAACAGCTTTTTGAAAGTTGTACTCACAACTGCTTTTAAACAATATTTTTATTTCCAAGATCAGTTTGATTTTATGGATTACTTCACATTTACTAAGTCTGTATTTTTTTCTAGCAATAAATCCAATTTATAAACGTAGAAGTTGTAAAGCACTTTTAATATCCCTCACAACGTTATTGGAATTGTGAATTTAAAAGTATATCTAAGAAATGAGTTGCAGAAAAAAAAATCCTAATGGTGTGACATCCATGCCCCAATACAGTGGTATAATAGATGAAGGTTCAAAGTAAAAGATCAAGAATAAGCATGGCTTTTTTTTCCATGATCCAATAAAGGTGAAATAAGCTGTGAAAGCAAGCATTATAGACATATGAGCCAGCAGGAATACTGCCAGGAATAGTTCATGGGGCACTGAGCAGCTGGATGAAAATCACTGCTTTTTCAGGACCTTTGGACACCTCTCTAGGCCAGGGGCTCAGAAGCAAACTCACCATTGCCCCTTGTCAGTATTCCTTCAAAGTACAGTTCATAAATATAAATCAGCTGCTACTTAGGTTGGAAACAGAAACAGTTCAAAATCCTAGAAGTACGCATTTATTAGTTGGCTTTTAAAAATGCATTAATTGGCTGTTTCCTGTTGTGGGTGAGAGGGAGAATCTGGGTGGGGTAGAATCACATAATAATTTTTCCCATCCTCCCCAGTGCATTGAGCACTTCTAGAAAAAACGTTGAGTGTGACTGCTGAGCACTTGTCTGCACCAAATGTCCCAAGGAAATCAGTAGCTAAAGTCTCTAACTTAGTTCAAAGCATGTGTACCTAACAGGAGTGATGGAGAAGCTTAGAATCCAGACCTTCATTGTTCCTAAATTAAGTAAAAACACATACAAAAGCTATGCAAGAAAGCAGAGGAAGGCAAGTTAAATTCTTAGTACCCATAAAAGTGTCCATACAAAACAGACAGTCATTTTTGAGAGACAGGATCCATCAAATATTACTAAAATTTGATAAGTTAAATAATAAATATGTATGCAAGTTTGGTGAGGATACCAGAATATTTTGCCTTTCTCAGCCATATAAAATCAACAAACTAGAGGATTGAATGTTTGAGGAAGGCATGCTGCTCTGAAATGCTCCTGACTTTCTTGCTAGATAGATTTGTGTTCTAGGGACAATCTTTACCAAATGTTTAATTAGAATTTCTATATTGCAACTTCACCATCCACAGTGACAATATTTCAGTGGCACACCTTGGGTAAAGTTCCATCTCTTGTACAGGCTATCATCAGGTCCCTGGGCCTGAGTCATTCTTTGGTATTTTCTGAAATGCTCATGCATACTATAAATCACCTTTTCTGGGGGTCAATTTTTACAAAAATCAACAATATTTCCAACATATTCACAAGATTATAATTTTTCACTCTAAAAGCAATTTAACAGAAAACAAAACAACAAAAATTCTCCCCTCCCCAAATCAAAACCAGATAAAAATCAAAATGTTTTCAGTCTTTACAATATTAGTTGACTTAATTTTAGAAGAAAATTATTATGTAAGATTAGAAATTTGGAATCACATCTGTACATATCCATTAAACAGAAATACAAAGTAAAAGAAAAACTCAAATTATTGGCATGGATTTGAATATTCAGAATTAGAACAAACCAAAATTCTATGACTGATGATTATCTTCAAGCCTTCAGTTACTTCATGAGGCCAGGAAATTTAATTTACATTGAATAAATGTTATAGGATCTAATCACTATATGATACAAACCAAATTTTAACAACTACAACCCATTAAAAAGATAGAAAAAAAATTTACTGGGGTGGAATTTTCATGAACAGTAATATAGCTGGGGGGGGTGGGAATTGTTTCTGTTATAGTGGTTGTACCTCCTGGCAGTCTTTGCCTAAAGACTTGATAAGACCTTTTAACCTGTATTACTCTGTATTATTTCTGAAGGATCTGAGCTTAATATTAAGACAGGATGCATCAGCTGTTATATTAAAATGCGATTTGGAGACAAAATAGAAAGTATGCAAAAACAGACTCAAGGCTAGCTCTGTGCTTGGATTGTATTTGTACATATTTATGTTAGACTGCAAACAAGTCATCTCTCTAGCAAGCATCATCTGCAAATGTGTTACAGAGTGAACAGAAGAAATAAAAAAAAAACTAGAAAAGAAAGTACTTAAAATTATTTTAACCATGCTGATAAATATCACCCAGAAAACACTCATTCTGGTTTTCCTTATGAACTCCTATCCCCAACCCTCCAAAACACCCCAAAAAAAACCATTTTGTGACCACAAATGATTTTATTCATATTTCTAAATGTAAAATAAAGGAAGTATCTGACACACATAATTCCTGTAGTGTGATAAATTTCCAAAGGATTAGTTTTCTTGAAAACATATTTGAAATTCTTGCACAGAGATATTCAATTCAATCAAATACCTTTCAGCCATAAATAGATAAAGATGACAGTACTAGTGTAAAGTTGAGGTTCTTATAGATTCATACACCTTATGAGGAGAGATGGGGCAAAAAGCAGTTCTTTTACTTTATTGGCCAACCTCACTTTTAATTTATTTTATGACCTATAAAAGGTTATTTTCAATGTGATTTCTTTACTTCAGCTACCCAATACTCATCAATAGCTAAATAACAAGAACCTACTGCCTTATCTAAAATTCTCATCCTACACTAAATATCAAATCCTCTCAGAATTCTTTATTTTTGCCTATCTTTATCAGTAAAGTAAGCAACAAGATATAGCTGTTCTATATTTTTTGAAGCATGAGCAGAAAAACACTGTTGATTACTTTACTGGCTTTAATACACACTAACTTATTTTTTCTGGTCATTCTATAGCTATGTCATGTTCCTCATATTTTGAAAATACTATCTTCCTGCTAAATGCAGCCTTTAAAAATTAATGCTTTTATGAAGTATTCTAATTTTGATTATAATTGTGATTTAGACAACATTCTTAGTTATTTATAATTTCTTCCTCAGTGTTATTATGTGTATTATAAAGACACAAAGATGTAGATGTGTCTTCTTCTGATAGTAACTCTGTCAGATGAGAAAGTTCCTGTTACCTTACTCTTTCTGTGACATTTGGTACAAGATCCTCCTGGAGATTACCACAGGCTGGTGCCTGCTAGCTGAGGTCTGCCTAGGGTTTCTTCCTCACCCATTTCAATTAAATAAGGTGGTTTAGTTCAGAAAATTTAAATAACAACTCTGTACTTGTCCATCAAATTGGGATCAAAATGGATTAGGAAGAAGTCACACAAACATTTTTGCTGCCATAGCTGATGAGGCAGTAACCTATTCAGACAGCCCAGCTGCAGGTATGTGGTTGTGTGACAGCATTGTTGAGAGTCTGAGAACTTTCTGCACCATAAACCACAGATTAAATAACTCCTACTCTCTCAGAAAACATGTCAGCCACCTCTTAAAACACCAGACACCAGTTATACAAAAAAAAAAAAAAAAAAAAAAAAAAAAGA